>ML792047.1:236671-280201 GCA_009831015.1 Picea engelmannii
TTCCAGCACCAACTGGATGGAAGCACCAACTTCCTGAATGTTCCAGCACCAACTGGATGGAAGCACCAACTTCCTGAATGTTCCAGCACCAACTGGATGGAAGCACCAACTTCCTGTTACACAGGCTCCAACCTGTATAACAGAGAACACTTATTCTCCCTAGCACCACCCTGCCACCCTGGTTTCTCTGGCTGCAACCAGATGAAAGCTACAACTTTCTGTGTTCAAGCTCCCACTTGAACCTCTGAGGAAAACAGTCCTCCCGAGCACCTCCCAACCTCCCTAGAATATCAATGGCTAAATAAACATTCAACTTTATAGATAAATCAATTCTTACCAATCTTTCTTTGTTCTGTAAATCTGGTCTTCTGCACACTATTCTACTGCTCTTTTCTTCCTCTGCCTGTTCAGCAGGTATGCTCTGCATCAGCTCGTGCTCTCATTCTTCTCTTCTTCAACTCGTTCTGTTATTCTGATCTGCATTTCATCTCACACTTCACATATCCTCAATCTCCTCCTACACATCCTCTTCTTATCTATGCTTCCAGTTTCATTCTTTTTCACTTACAGAACAACCAACCGGACACAGTCTGTTTAATCTTCTTTTATACACATGAACATGACGGTTCAACTTCCCAACTCCTTAGGCAAAAAGACGACAACTGTCTAAGCAACTGAAAGGCCAACTGAAACGCTAACTGATTTGCAATCATGAGTCCGTTTTGCTAACAGAATCCAAACTCAGTAGTTAACTGTGAGAGAGAACAATAACCCTCCGATCAATACTTGATCCAACGGTTCAGATCCAATCGGGATTTCACACATCACGATTTCGGCATTCTTGGCGTTCATAGTTTTTGTTACTTACAAATCCCGATCCCCGAAACTCCGTGAAGAAGTCAGATCAACGGTCCAGATCATTTCTTGATCTGACGGTTCAGATTCAATCGTGATTTCGCATATCGTGAAATCGACATTCTTGTTGCAATGTGTTCTTTGCCTCTTGAATTCGCGATCCCCAAAACTCCGATAAGAAGTTAAATCAACGGTCCAGATCTGATCTCTATTCAGCGGCTGCGATTAAATCGCGAAATTGCATATTGCGATTTCGGGGTTCTTGTTGTCAAATGTTTTTGTCACTTCAAAGTCCCGATTCACAAAACTCCGATAAGGAGTTAAATCAACGATCCATATCACTTCTTATCTTAACGGCTGCGATTAAATCGCGAAATCGCATATCGCGATTTCGGGGTTCTTGTTGTCAAGCGTTTTTTTCATTTCAAAGTCCTGATCCCTGATACTCCGACATTGACTGAAATTAATTGTCCAGATCAAAGTTTGATCTGACGGCTCATATTTCATCGCAATTTTGCTTATTGTGATTACGCCCACTTCTCCTTGCACTTTAAAGACCGTGCAGGTTCTCCTCGATCCAACGATGGTCGGACCCTGCGCTCGGATCTGACGGCTGAGATCTGTCTCCCTCTTCAACTCGCGATCCTCTAAACTCCGACAGGGAGTTGAATCAACGGTCCACATAACCTCATGAGATGGACGGTTCCCCTGCTTTCGAGATTTTGTGAGCCCTCTACTCCTTGCACTTTAAAGAACGTGCAGGTTCTCGTCGATCCAACGGTGGTCGAACCCCGCGCTCGGATCTAATGGATGAGATCTGTCTCCCTCTTCAACAATCAGAGATTCTTCTCAAACTTTCGCTCATTTGCTGCCTTCGATCATTCGCTGCTTTCGATCATTCACCTCTCTGAACTTATCTTATGTTTGCCTGTCGATTACAAACTTGTTGTTCTCATGTCATCTTCACTGTTGCCATCAATGACAAGCATTCCCTGTCTGTTAACTGTCTGTTAAATATTTTCCAACATCGAGCCACCATATAAAATATGTAATATTATCATTATGTTTTGATAAATCTAGTTGCATATTTTTATGTCTTATTTAATGCAAATGTAATTTGTTGTAACATTTTGTTTCAATTATATTATTATTATTATCTATTGTTTTGCAGATATTGGTACACATATTGGGGATGAGCCTACCTGATAGGATGAGGAGATGGAGGAGACAAAGGACCAACTTGCAGTACATAGACCCCACATGCCATGCAGGTCGGATCAAAGAGTCCGAATAGAGGTGGCAGATTGCCTATGTGGTGTTATGGTTAGTCATATAGTGGTACCCTCATTGGTTTGAGACATATTACGAGTACCAAATCTATCTATGATATGGATGAATTTACTGTCAGTGTTTCATGGAAACCTGCACAGGAGATCTAGCTAAAGAAAGTACAAACAAAGCTTATCAAGAAAGGAAGAGAGATTCAATATGGAAGAATGAGAAAATATATTCACACTACTCTAATGAGCTGATGATTGATACATAGATCATGATCAATATGATACAATGAATGAGTGGAACACACTCATATATAGGGTAAAGCCTTCCATAATCAAGAAAAACAATCAAACAGTTAGCTTTACTTAGGAATGCATGCATGCATAATAGTGATGGTAAAAATAGAAAGTCTAAAATATAACTAGTCAGTTAACTCCCACTGAACTAGTGTGTTGAAAATAGAAAATTTTCCAACACCCCCCTGAACATCACTATGGAGTAAAAAATGAGTCCCAGCTACTAGGCCATTTTAGGTACTCATGTACAATGCAACTAATGAACACTGAATAAAAACGAGGAAAGAGGGAAAAACACGTGGGAACAAACCCTCCCCCCCCTCAAAGGACAATGTATCAAAAGAAGAAAAGGCAGTTGCTAGGCAACCGTGTTCTTCACTGCAAGACGATCCCGCAAAGTCTAAAAATTCTGCTCATTGAAAGTGTTCGTGAAGATGTAGAAATATTTATGGATCTGATGAAGTCCTTTGGCAACCTGTCGGGCCTTGTACTTCTTGATCCCATGGACCCATCTACACCTGAAAATATTCCTTTCTGGTGGACATGGAACCAGATTCAAAGTTTGGTTATGTAGGAGTGAGTCATACTCCTTATGCATGGCTTCTTGCCCTAATGTATTTCCCACAACCCTATTGTAGTTCTGTGGATTAGTAGATTGAACCATATAGCAATACATGGGCATCGCAGGTTCTGAAGCTGAAAGTACATGAGAAGGCTCCTCATGCTGAGATCGAGTCATCCTCGAATCCAATTGATTCCCTGCAAGGTTGCCTATTGCCTGAAGTGTGGTCTTCTCCTTCTTGGGCATCTGCTAAAGCTTCGACGCTGGCTTCTTATCTGGATATACTACTTGCTTATTTCCATGTACATAATATGAGTGTATGGAATCATCTCTGATGTCTGAAACTGATGGAAGAACAAGATTATATGCATGTTTCACTGGAGGTGCATGCAAAGTACTCTCCTTATGTGTAAATAGAATAGAGGATTCATCATCATAAAACTTAGTGAATTTATACAACCTTGACTTGTGATCCACCTCACCAATTGCAATGATGGAATTGTCATGCATGTCAATTACTGAAACTAAATCTGATGTAAATTCAACCTTTTTACCTTTCTGAGCGATCTGATAAACTGAGAGCAGATTCATCGAAAGCTTTGGAACATGTAAAAGATTCTCAAAACTGCCATTGTGGAGTTCCACTCTCCCTTCTCCTGCTACTGCTACTAGAGTATCATCCCCCATGATAATAGGGGGTCTTGAGCATGGACTCAAAGAAGAGAAAAATTCATCTTTAGCTGCCATATGATGTGATGCACCATAATCTATAATCCATGAGTCAGTCGAGGAATTAGTTGCAACCAGAGCATGATGATTACCTTTCTTAGAAGCATGATCTTCTTCCTTCTGCTTCTTGACTCCCTCTAGAATGAAGTTTCCAAGGTTGTTCTGTTGAAGTGTTTGTACCATAAGATCGATTTGTTTATTCATGCATGTGGAATCTTCATGATTCAATTTATTGCAGTATGTGCATTTCTTTCCCTTCTTCTTCTTCTTTGAATCTGAAGAGTCTCTGGAACCTGAAGAATCATTGAAGGGTTTGGAATATCCCTCCTTCCTGTTCTGTTTGGATGACCTTTTTCCATCATGCATGGTGAGTGCATGTGCTTTGGGATCTTTCATGAGGCCCATCTGTATGAGTTTTGTCTACTCTTGTGTAAGAGACTTAATGAACTGAGTCAACGTAGGCATTTTTCAATCTATTCCAAAAATACATCTGCCAGAATGGAAATTGGAGACATATACAACGTATTCTGGTCCTAGCTTGGCCAAGATTGTTAGAATAAGTTGTTTCTCTTGTGTAGACTTATCAATACCACATTCACCCAAGCTCAATAACAAAGATTTAATTTAGTAAAAAAATCTTGTATATTATCAAAACATTTAGGGTCTAAGGTATTCGACTCTACCTCAAGCATATGACCTCGCATCTCATCCTGCTTTCCAAAGAGTCCTTCCAAGGTGGTCCATATCTTGTTTAGAGTCTTGCATGTAGCAAAATGAAACCATAAATCAATGGAGATTAACTCAAGAAGTAGTCCTATGGCCTCATCCTTACGGTTCGCCCATCTCATCTTCTCAATCGCTGATGTAGGTTCTGTTTTTGTCGCCATCGTCAAATTATACAATCCTTTCCTTCTGAGTTGGAATTCTGCCTTGGGATTCCAATCAAAATAATTGTATGATGTGAGGATTACCACCAAGTTTGATTGTATAAAAGTTGTCCTATCCATCTCTCTCATTGTTTCTAAGAACCCCTAAAAATTTACTCTCAATCTGCAAGTAAAAAATTAAGAAATCACGACAAAAAGGGCATTTTAAGTGAAAATTTGTATAAGTTTCAGTAGGTGATCTTGCGACGTACTTTCTGAGAAAATGGTGAAGAATATCGCCAAACAGTTGAAAACCCACTTCTAAAATGGGCTGATTTACTTTCCACGTGGGCTGTTTCATCCAAAACATAATATTTTGGGAGCAATGAATGTAGAAAGGTACGGCCATAGATTAGTATAAGTTTCAGGAGGCTATCTTGTGGCTTACTTTTTGAGCAAACGGTGAGGAATCTCACCAAACGGTTGAAAACCCACTTCCAAAATGGGTCGATTTACTTTCAATGTTGGTCGGTTCCTCAAAAACATAATATTTTAGGAGGAATAACTTTTGAAATGTACGACCACGGATTTAGCTCGTCGAAACTCTGATTTTCCTTATTCTATAGCTTGTCTGGCTTGCTCCAAGCAGCATAGCTCTGATACCATGTCAATGTTTCATGGAAACCTGCACAGGCGATCTAGCTAAAGCAAGTACAAACAAAGCTTATGAATAAAGGAAGAGAGATTCAATATGGAAGAATGAGAAAATATATTCACACTACTCCAATGAGCTGGTGATTGATACATAGATTATGATCAATATGATACAATGAATGAGTGGAACACACTCATATATAGGGCAAAGCATTCCATAATTAAGAAAAATAACCAAGCAGTTAGCTTTCCTTAGGAATGCATGCATGCATAATAGTGATGGTAAAAATAGAAAGTCTAAAATAGAACTAGTCAGTTAACTCCCACTGAACTAGTGTGTCGAAAATAGAAATTTCTCCAACATCTACCTTATGACTTGACATCACTGATGCATCATATTGTTGGTGTTGTCAATCTCATCGAGAGGTTGAGGGATCATGCTCATGTTGCTCATGCTTCTACTCCATTAGTCTCATCACTAGATCGATTCACATCCTTTACTCCACCACATGGTTCTCCTCCTCCCAATTCTACTTCTTCTCCACATTTGTCTGCACCATTCGTCGATCCTCCTACTTCCCCTCCACATGTTTCTACACCATCCATGCTTGATCCTCCTCCTCCTCCTCTGCAAGTGTCTACACCATCTACCGATCCTCCTGCACCTTCCCCTCCACATGTGTTTGCACCATCCATGTTCGATCCTCCCCCTCCACATGTGTATGCACCATCCACTGATCCTCTAGTTTCTCCTTCGCATGTGTCACCATCCACCGATCTTCCTCCTCCTCCTCCTCATGTGTCTATGTAGATTTTAACCTTGTATAATTAATTAATGCAAACATATTCTTAATAAAAACAAAAAAAATACAATGGCACACACACACACACACATTATACAAAGATTTTACCCTGGAAATCCAAACCGAGAAAACCAACAACATGTTTAGAGCCGCACCTCTTATATATATATATATATATATATATAGGATCCTACGGCATCCAAACCCCTAATCCATTAACCCGGATTAGTCAACAACCCTAATTTCTTAACCGGAATTAGAAAACCATCAATGAAAAACCATGTGTTGAAAAATCGCCAAAAACATATGCAAAAAAAAAAGGCCATTTTTTTTTCGAGCGTGTAGGGTACTGGATCTATTATAATAGATGAAAACAAAAATATTGCAGAGAATAACAATGGAACAACAAAATATATGAAACCACAACACTAAAATAATACCTTTATTGATAGGAAACAATGTTCACTTGCCTCTTCGAGGGGGCAACCTCCAATAAAGAAACTCTCTATTACAATAATTCTCAAGACAAAACTTCTCGTACTCTACTCCTATTTATACTAAATCTATCTACCTAAAAGAACAATATAGAGGAAGATCCTTCTAGAAGCAGAAGCTTCTATTAGGTCTTCTTATATTTGACTTATTCTTCCTTATTACTAGGCCTTATTAATATCGACCTTTATTACATGGAAATATATTATTCTACCTACGTGAGGGGATAGGTCCCTAACTTCCCTCCCCCTTGAAGAACAACCTTGTCATCAAGGCTTGGGATGAGGAAATTGTTGCAGAACGGTTGTCGGATCCCAAGTGGCATCTTCTTGAGTTGTATCTTTCCATTGGACTAACACTTCCTAGATGTTGCACTGACAGAGACGATGCGCTCGCTGGTCCAAGACTGCTTATGGCTACAACCATATGGAACCTTCTTCATCCAACTTAGGGAGATTGGTTTGAGTTTGGTACTTAGTTACAATCACCTTCTTTAAGCATGAGACATGAAAAACATGATGGAGCTTAGAATGATTAGGTAGAGCTAACTGGTAGACCACTGGTCCCACTCACTTGAGCATTGTATAAGGACCATAAAATTTGGGAGCAAGTTTCTAACAATGTTGAACTTTAAGTGAAGTCTACTTATAAGGTTGCAGTTGAAGAAACACCTGGTCCCCTTCAACAAATTGACATTCAGAACGACCTTGATCTGGTTGTTGCTTCATGCGATTCTGACCCATGAACAAATTGTCATTGAGGGCACGAAAAATATCCTCTCGGAATGTAAGATTTTTGTCAACCTCATGAACCTTCGAAACCCCTGGCATGTATGAGATAACCGACAATGGATTTTAGCCATATACTGCTTCAAAAGGAGTCATGCGAGTAGTTGTATGGTAACATGTGTTGTACCACCATTCAACTAGGGGTAACCACTGAGCCCACCGATTTTGCCTCTTAGATGCAAAACACCTCAAATATGTTTCCAAAAACTTGTTGATAACTTCAGTCTGGCCATTCATTTGGGGTGATAGGTGGTGATGAGATGCAATTGGGTGCCCTGTAGCTTGAACAATTCTTGCCAAAAATTGTTGGTGAAAGTGGGATCTCTGTCAGAGATAATAGAATGAGGCATGCCATGAAGCTTGAAAATATTTTCCATGAATATTTGAGCCACTGTGGATGCAGTGAATGGGTGTTAAAGAGAAAAGAAATGAGCATGTTTGGAAAGACGATCGATGACCACCATGATGACTGACTTATTGCCCGATTTAGGTAAGCCAACAATGAAATCCATAGAAATATCTCTCCAAATAGAAGGGGTGATCGAAAGTGGTTGGAGTGTGCTTGGAGCTTTGAATGTTTTTCCCTTGTTGCATTGATATACCTCACATTCAACCATAAAGGTGCAGATGTCCAGTTTCATACCATCCCCAAAAAAGAACATTTGACCTGTTCATAGGTTTTGGTAAACCATGAATGCCCAGCTATGGGTGAAGCATGAAGCTCATAAAGCACCGTAGATTTATGTTGTGACTATTTTCTTAAATACAAACAACCTTTGTAGTGAAGCTCTTCATTGTGCCAAGAGTACCCTGGAGGAGCTGAAGAATTGTGTTGCAATTGGTGGATCATGCTAGAAATTTTGGGGTCTTGTAGCCATTTCTTACAAACAACTTGGAGCCAATATGGTACAATGAAGGAGAGGGAGAAAAGGGACCCGTGTTCTTCATACTTCCAGGAAAGAGCATCTGCAACTACATTTTCCTTTCCCTTCTTGTAAATGATCTAATAATCATAGCCAAATAGCTTGGTTACCCGTTTTTGTTGCTCCAGTGATGAAATTCGTTGTTTAAGAAAATACTTGAGACTCTGATGATCAATTTTAATTTGGAAGTGTCGTCTCAATAGATAAGGACGCCAAAGATCCACAACATGCACAATAGCCAACATTTCCTTTTCATAAATGGATTGGCCCGAATGTCTCTCTGAAAGCTATTTGCTAGTGAAGGTCAAAGGCCTTCCATTTTGCATGAGGATGGCCTCAATTCCTTTCCCAGAAGCATCACATTCCAGTATGAAAGTCTTTGTGAAGTATGGAAGTGCTAGGACAAGGGTCTAGCACATAGCGTCTTTCAAGGCTTTAAAGGAGTGATCAACAACTAGAGTCCAAGTGAAAGCATTCTTTTTAAGGAGAGCAATGAGAGGAGTTGCAATTTTGCCATAATTCCAAACAAACTTCTAATAATATCTTGTTAAACCTAGAAAACTATGCAAGCTCTTAAGAGTTTTAGGGCAAGGCCAATCCTGCATAGCTTCAATTTTCTTAAGATCCACCCATACACCATCCTTGCCTACAATATGACCCAAGTACTCCACTTCTGAGGCTCCAAAGGAGCATTTAGATTGTTTGAGGAAAAGTTGGTGCTTAGAGAGTATATGGAGAACTTGATCCACATGGGCGAGATGGGATGTCCAAGTTTTACTATAGATGAAAATACCATCAAAGAAAACCAAGACAAAATGATGGAGAAAAGGATGGAAGCATGACTTATAAAACTTTGGAAAGTGGAGAGAGCATTACATAGGCCAAAGGGCATTACCAAGAACTCATAGTGACCTTCATGAGTTTGAAATGTAGTCTTGGGAGTGTCTTATTCTTTCATACGGATATTGGTGGAATCCAGAACGTAGATCAAGTTTGGTGAAGTACTGAGCACCACTCAATTCATCCAAGAGGTCATCAATGACAAGAATGAGAAATTTGTCTTTGATTGTGAGTTTGTTGAGGGCGAGAAAATCAGGACAAATGCGCCAAGTACCTTCTTTCTTGAGTACCATGACCACAAGGGAAGAATAGGGGTTGGTACTAGGATGGATAACACCCGCTTCTAGAAATTCATGAACAATTTTCTCAATTTCATTCTTCTGGGTAAAGGGATGATGATAAGGGTGAACATTGGGAGGAAGATTACCCGATATGAGAGGAATGGAATGATCATGGATGCCACGGGAAGGGGGGAGTGCCTTGGGAGTGGAAAAAACAACTTGGTGGCAGGAGAGGATATATTGGAGGTCGGGATGCACACCCCTAGAGGGAAGTGAGATATCCCAAGGCATTGCGAGCAAAGAAGGGGATCCCATTCCTTGGTCTGTTTAGGTTAATGGGGAAGAAGGTTATGGATTGACATTGTTGTAAGTGTAAATATTGTCTGTGAAACTGAGAATTGGGCTATGAAAAGAGAATTAGAGCTGGCCATAGGAAGATCTTTCTCTTGTGTTTATAGCCCCAACTTGAGGGTGGTATTTGTTACAAAGAGAATTAGAGAAATATAGAGTCTATGGTTGGGTGGCATGTCCTTCTTCTACAACTAGTTGGTGGACAATTTACAGAAAAGTAAGTGTTCATGATTGTGCCCGTGAATTGTATTGAATTAATGTTGAATTATTATGGTTTATGCCATGTACTAAATTAATTTCCAATTTGTTTAGTTTAGACTGCCTGTATTAGCTTGCATTAATAAATTATGAGAGGATAATTGAATGGTTTCATTGTGTGCATAAATTTGTATTCCCATGCTTGCATATGGTAATTAGTTAATAATAGAATAATGAGATATAGTTATAGAGAAAAAAATAGCGTGAAATTGCATGGCTAAAAGAGTACCCCATATCCTCAAAAGTGCACAAAGAGTATTGGGTACGTTACAAATTGTTATCAAAGCTAGTGGTTACAACACTGGGGTTGTATGGGCCAAAAGTTAATTGTATATTAAGAAATTGTAGTTTGACATAAGTGTTTAATGGAATTTCTCCATGAGAATAATTCAGAAAATAGTGTTTGAAGCTTGCAAATGTTGAATTGATTACTAGATTGGAAGGTTTTTAGAGTATTTGGGTAGCGTATGGAGGCATAAATGAAGAAGTGCCTTAATTTCAGAGTTAGCTCTATGAATGATTTTTTGTGTTGTGCATTTGAATGTTATGTATGCTTAAATAGGCCGCATCTGATAATGTTTTCATGATTAGTTGCATGAGCATATTTATCATGTTGCACGTATTCATTTTCAAAATGGTATCAGAGTTATGTTTTGTTGATTTGGTTTAGTAATGTGGCTCAACATGTGATTTGGATACATTACATATTGGTATCAAAGTGAAGATTTCAATGTTGGACCTATATGGGCCAGAGACCAACATGAATTCGACAAATTCAGTATTGTAGAGTTTTAATACACATAAAATTTGAGAATAAAAGGTCAACCTAGAGTGAAACCCCCATTTTCTGGGTGAATTGTACACATAATTCGGTAAAGGGGTGTCAAACTGACAGGTGCAAGGATGAATTTAGCCATGAGAAAAAAAAATAAAACAAAATTGCATTGTGGCTGAATATATATATATATATTTTAAATTATTAATTTTCAAAAAAATTTAGATTTTTTGAAAAATTAGTTTGTGAATGGAGAAGTTAAATGAGTTCACCGATGGAAAGAAACAATAGTTCACTGATGGAGAAGTTATTAGTTCATCGATGGAAAAAAAATTAATTTTTCGTTGGAGAATGATTTAGTTGATGGAAAGAAAAATTAGATGACCGATGGAGGAGTTAAAGGAGTTAGACCTAGGTGCGTGCACATATTCCTTGTAAGAACCTGGTACCGATGACATTTCATGACAACATTGACACAATCTTTCAATATTGATGGCCAAAAATATCCTGCACACAAAATCTTTTGGGTTGTTTCCAGCTTGGAGAGATGACCTCCACAAGCTCCGTTGTGACAATCATCCATAACTCTTTTAGCTTCTTTGTGGGTAAAGAAACGATGCAACACTTCATGCACCCATCGATGATACAAAGTATCACCAATAATAAGGTAGTTCTTTGTGATATGAAGAACACGACTCCGCTCATCACTAGAGAAGTTCGAGGAGAATCTTTGAGTATGGAGATATACTAGGATGTCTCCATACCAAGGGTTATCTAAGGCGACGAGGAATATATGATTGTTAAGAAACGAGTTGGTTTCAATCCGATCTTCACCATCCTTGGGTAAATTTTACATCAAATTTGCGAAAAATAAAGACTTCTTTGATTTAGCAGATGAAAACTCCAAATTGAACTCTTGCAAGATCACAATCCACTTGTTGAACTTTCCATTGATTATTCATCGGTTAAGACATATTGGAATGGATTGGTGTATGTGATTATAGTGGTCTTATGAAGAATTATGTAGTGTCAAAAGCGTTGGATAGCATGAACTGCTACCGGTGCCAACTTTTCCACACGAGAGAACCTCAGTTTAGGTCTGACGAGACTCTTGCTTTAGTAATAAACTATGTGCCCCTGGCACAAGTCATCTTCTTGAACCAAAACTATATTTATGGTTGATTATGATACTGCAAGGTACATAAAGAAATATCTAATGTAGTCTAGAGGACTTAATAGCGGGGTGGACATAAGGGCCTTTTTCAAATCATCAAATGATTGTTGCATAAATTCATCCCATATAAATGGGACCCCCTTATTCAAAAGGAACAAGACATACTTTCTTACCTTGGAACAAATGGCGATGAACCTTTACATGAAGTTTTCCTTTCCCTAGAGGCTATGAAATTGGTAGATGTTACATGGGGGAGGCAATTGAAATATTGCCTCAAACTTAAATGGGTCTACCATGATCCCATACTTAGACATGATGAAATCCATTAATCTCCTAGAGATGACACAAAATATGCATTTTTGAGGATTTAGGAAAATCCTATAGTGACAACATATATCGAACGTTGCATGAAAATGGGCAATATGATCTTCCCTCTTGGGGGAGAGCGCAACCAAATCATCGAGACATGCTTTGAAAATATGCTTGATATCATGAAAGACATACAACATGGCTCACTGGAATGTGGCTTCAACATTTTTAAGGCTAAATTACATTTTTGGTAGGCAAATGTGCCCCAAGTATAGATAAACATGATATTGTTCTAGTCCTTAGGACGTATTTGAATTTGGTTGTAGATGGAAAAACCATCCATAAATGAGAAAATCTCACTTCTGGTACATTTGTTGATAATTTGATCAATGAATGGAGTAGGGTAATTGTCCTTGGGTCAAGCTTTGCTTAGATCCTTGAAATCCATGTACACGTGAATGATTCCTTGCTTTTTTATTATCAATAGGCATAGGGTTGGAAGCCCATTTTGTCAAGGGAACTAAGTAGATGAAGCCAACTTTGAGTATCTTCTCTACCTCTGCCTTGATGGCATCAACCTTTCGAGGGTTAAATGGTCATAGCTTTTGCTAAAAAGGATTGACATTTTCATACATTTTAATTTCATGTTCAACAATTCTAGGGTTAATACTTGGCATTTTCACATAAGTCCAAACAAAAATATCAAAATATTCTTTGAAAAGGGAAGTGTAGGTTTGAATCTCTTCAGGAGAACAATATACCCCGATAAGCACATTTTCAATGATGACGAGATTTATAGAAATATTGATCAACATGGTTTTTTAAATGTTCACCATGTTTCCCTCAAAATACACATCATGTGTCGCAAGGGGACTCACATACCAATGAAAATATTGAGAAAAGATAACACCCAAATCTTTGTCCTCCATCTGGCTTAATTTAGGAAGAAAAAATGACCTATGGTGCATGTCTTCCCATGGCTTCTTGGCACCATCCATGGCTTCTAGGATGCCTTTATCTAAAGGTAAAGCCACATCTAAGGAGTCCAAGGCCAATTGAGAGTTGAAATCTGAAACATGAAAAGAAAACTGATCATACTCCTCTACTAGAGAAGAAGCATGAACAATCTCTACTAAGGCCTTTTAAATGGCTTGGTAAGCGATTTTATCCGCAGACAAAGGCATAGACATCCCTATGTGTCTATTTTCCTCTACCGAGATAGAAGGATTTGGTAAGACCCATGGATCTTAGAAGTATGATGTTTTGGAGAAATATTTCATCACCATGGAGTTTGTAGTTATTGACAAGATCACATAGACAAGGGAAGAGTTAATGTAATATATGGGTGAAGGGAGATTAAAAGTTCCCATTAGGGTAGGGTACATCCTGAAACCCATTTTTTCACATGTCATCATGGAATTGTCGATCAATGGAACATTGGGTCTTGATGAAGTAGCTGGATCGAGTTTTCTATAAGGCAATTGGTCAATAGTTAATATCTTTCCTTGGTGCAGGAAATAGAGAAAGTAGAAAACTATAGAGACCATATCCATCATCGCATAAGTCCAACTGTGATCTAAGAGGATATTGTAGTCTAAAGGAGCATCAACAACTTCTATCTCTATGGTCATGGTCTTGGCCCCTAGTTGCACAAGGAATAACAAAATAATCCCATGAGGCATGAAATATTGCTCGTCAAAGGATTTCAACATTGTTGGTGAAGGGACAATCTCAAGGGAGATTAGGTATTTCCAACATGAACAATACATAACACAAGTGGAAGCTCTCTTGTCAACCACATTCCTAAAGATGTTCATTATGCATGATGAAACGTGGATTTGGAATGCGACGTAATGGATAATTTGTGGCTTCATGTTTTTAGGGTTTAATGTTATTAACTGAGAATCAACATAATCAAAAGCACCAATTGCTGATAACAATGCCTTTCACCACATGGGGTACATTTAGAGGACCTCCAAGGTAGACATAACACATGGATCTTGGGATAGATATTCAACTGTGTTGTATTTTTGAGCATCTTGAGCTTTAGGATTATGTGTTGACTGTTTCAATACACCTTTGCGAAGGTGTGGTATCACATCAATTGCCATTTTCTCTATATGAAGAGGATTTAGTAGTTCAAACATGGATGTTTCTTTTCCTTTGACGCTAGTCTTAGCAGCATTGTACTTATGAGCCCAAGTCTAAACATTTATTTCACATGAACACATTTGATGGGTTTCCCCCTTGCAATGTTATAGGGTTGTTAGGAACTCCAACAACCATTTGTTGGCCTTATGGAGGAAAATGGTTCATTAAGATAATGGGTTGTTGATGGGCATCTAATTGAACCAAAAATCATTAGGATTCCTCCAACTTGGGGCATTAGAGAGTCATATGGTCTTCCTTACACAACTTGCAGGGAAATTCAACCTTCTTCTTCTCCTTCTTGCCCCTGTGAGCATTGTTGTTGTTTGCGTTATTTCCTCTATCCCCCTTATTGTTCTTATTCTTTTTATTTCCTCTAGTTTGTTGATTACCCTTGGGGTTCGATGTCTACACAATATGGATTTCAGAGGACTAAACAAGGCTAGAGGCACTAACAATAACTTGTGCATATGTGGGTGGATATAAATACATTTGTCCCATTTGACTTGTAACTTGATTGTCTACAAATTTCTCCACATAACCAATCACACCATCGACATATGGTCGTAGTTTTGTTTTTGTAGGACCTTTCTCTATCCTCGACGTGTTGGGAAATACCTTGTAAGGAACCATAAACTATGAATAAACCAAGTCTAACTATTGGGCTCTAAAAATAACCTATTCCTCTGTAGTGACTCCCGATAGAGTGACATCTTTGGAGATATATGAAAACAAAAACTTGAGAAACCAATCTAACATTAGGGATTTTGGCTTTGATCATTTGGCATCTTCTCCGCCACTCTTGGATTTGGTCAAAGATGTGCATCAAATTGTCCTACCGAAATGAGGTCAAAATCTATGTGCCCGTCTCATAGTAGATGTGCAATTGGAAGTGGTTCAAAAACATCAATGCCAAAGCATTGAAGGTGTGAAATGAAGCTCATGAAAGTTTGATGTACCATTTTGTAGCAACCCTGGTCTGAGTACACAGTAAGATTCTAAATTTGGTACTATTGCCAATTAATGAGTTCAATGAACACCATAGATGGGAATTCATGACATGATTGGTAGGGTCTTCTCCATCCTTCCCCTTCAAACTTAGGAATGTCTAAAGGTAACTTCGTAGGAATCAACATCTAGTTCAAATAATGTAGCACTAGGTCATTAGTAAGCTTTGTCAAATTGGTACTCATAAAGGAATTACTTGGAACATAACCATTGTGAGGAGTAAAAGGAGCACTAGAAATTTCTCACACTTTTGTAATTAGAGTGATGAGGATGAGGAGTGGCTTCATTTTCTTACAAGTTAGTAATTTGAAGAAAGAGTAGGAGCATTGGCCCTTTCTCACACTTGTATAATTTATTTGAGGAGGAGAAGGAGCAGTAGCCCTTTCTCACACTTTTGTAATTAAAGTGGCAAGAAGAAGGAGAAGGAGAAGGAGCATTGGCCCTTTCTCATACTTTTTCCTTTCGAAAGAGGAGGAGAAGGCGAATGGGTCCTTTGCCACAATTTTTTAATTAGAGTGTTGAGGAGAAGGAGAAGGAGCACTAATCCTTTCTCATAATTATTCCATTAGAAATAGGATGAGAAGTATACCGGGTCCTTTCTCACACTTTTGTATTTTAATTGAGTAGGAGAAGGATCACTTGTTCCTTCTCACACTTTCAGAATGTTATGGAGGAAGAGAAGGAGCACTATCCCTTTATCACACTTTAGTATTTTTTTAGAGGAGAACAAATAATACCGACCCTTTATCACAATTTTGTAATTTCAGAAATTAGGAGAAGGAGAACCGTCCCTTTCTTACACTTCAATAATATTTGTGATGAATATAATGAGCACAAGCACTTTCTCATACTTTATTAATATTTGGGAGGAGAAGGATCATTGTTTCTTTCTCACACTTTTGTAATTTGAGTGATGACGAAGAGGAGAATGAGCACTAGGCCTTTGTCACACATGCCATTTGAAAGAGGAGGAGAAGGAGAATGGGGCATTTCTCACACTTTTWCAATTAGATTGATGGTGAGAAGGAGCACTAGACCTTTCTCATACTTTAGTAATTTTTGGGAGGAAGAGATGGAGCACTATCACTTTTTGATACTTTAATAATTTTTGGGAGGAAGAGATGGAGCACTATCACTTTTTGATACTTTAATAATTTTTGGGAGGAGGAGAGGCAACACTAGCCTTTTTTCACACTTTTGTAATTTGAGAAAACATGATATGGAGTAGGATCACTATACCTTTATCACACTTGTTCTATTCGAAACAGAAGGATAATGAGAATATGCTCTTCCTCACATTTTTTAAATTAGATAATGAAGAGAAGGAGCACTAGACATTTCTCATACTTTAATGATTTTTGGGAGGAAGAGAAGGAGCAGTGACACTTTCTCATACTTTAGTAGTTTTTGGGAGAAGGAGAAGCAACACTATCCCTTTCTCCACTTTTGTAATTTGAGCAATCAAGAGAAGGAACATTAGCCCTTTCTCACACTTCATTAATATTTGTGAGGAAAATAAGGTGCAAAAGGTCTTTCCCATGATTTATTAACTTTTGGGAGGAAAAGGAGCACCAACCCTTTCTCATGATTTTGTAATTAGAGTGACGAGGAGGAGTGGCTTCACTTTCTCAGAAGTTATTCATTCGAGGAAAGAGGAAAAGGAGCACTGGTCTCATCTCACACTTCTCACATTTAATTGAGGACGAGAAGCAGCATTGACCCTTTCCCACACTTTTGTTATTAGAGTGAGAGAAGGATAAGAAACATAAGTCTTTTCTAACACTTTTACCATTCAAAAGAGGAGGAGAAGGAGCATGGTCTCTTTATCACACTTTTGTAATTGGAGTGATGAGGATAAGGAGAAGGATAACTACCCATTTCTCACACTTGTTCCATTAGAAATAGGAGGAGAAGGATAACTGGCCCCTTCTCACACTTTTTTAATTTGAGCAAGAGAAGCGACACTAGCCCTTTCTCACACTTCAAACATTTTTGGGAGGAAGATAATGTAACATTCCCCAACCCAGTTGAGGTCCATTACATGTGGAATACTCATAAAAATTAAAAATTTCTGCCAACTAAATTCCTATAGCTTACCAACTACGAATTACAGCCAGATTTAGCTACTGTTTGATACCATTAATTTGATGCATCTACAAAATGATAAAATAAACATGAAATGCATCTAATAAAATCAAATACAACAACATATAAATCCTTTTTAAACATAGAGTGGATGATGATACTGAGAGGGGGGTGAATCAGTATCAAGTACAATTAAAAAAAAAATTCAACTTATATTTCAACCAGATAATATATTCAATTATATCCAATGAGCAATGAACAATGAACAATAATAGAAGAGTTACACCAATACACCACAATACACCATGCATCGGTGTTGTATCTGCATGTGTAATTTCCTTCATGTTTATCTACTTTGATCAACTGTGGGGTCCAAGAGCCAATGGCTAGGGTTGACATCAATGACAACAACCAATCTTACAACAATCTCCCCCTTTGTCATTGATGGAAACACTCATGCTCCCCCTGTCATCATGATCCCAATTTCTCTCCCCCCTTGACATCAATGGCAAAGGGTGGGGCTGCTCCCCCTGAACATGTGGCACTCAATAATACTTCATCTTTATTTTTGGTCTTTGGGACTTTTTCTTCCTTGGAATCCTTTTGTGTGGCTTCTATCTTCTCTCTCTTCTTCATGTTTAGGATGTATATGTTGTTCGATCTTCTTGTTGCAGTTGCAACTGATATTCCTGAGTTCTTTTCTTTGATTTTACAAATTTGGGAGTCAAACATAAGAGTGTATTCTTGATCACATATTTTACTGACACCGAGGAGATTATGCTTAAGATATTCAACCAATAGGACTTTTCCTACTTTTACATTTTCACTTCCAATCTTTACATTTCCTTTTCCAAGTATTTTAGTAGATGAGTCATCTCTAAATGCAACATTTTCACCCTTTTTCTTCAAGTTGACAAATTTGCTTTGATCTCCGGTCATATGAGATGAACACCCACTATCTTTGAACCATTCATATTCTTCTTTGAATTCTTTAGCGACAAATGCTATTCAACAGTTTTCATTGTGTGGAATTTCTTTCCTTTTCCATGTTGTAGTTGGTATAGGGATTTTTGGCATAGGATTATCTTCCTTCATCTCTCTGCAATCTCGTGCTTTGTGACCAATATTATTTCACTTGTAGCATACAATATTTTGATCCATTAATGGGTCAAATGGATTATAATTTCTATTGACCAGTCTACGAACATTTCCATATCTACTATTTGCACCATTCATGTAGCTTGCGTAGTTATTCCTTTCATTGATTCTACAATTGATTGCATTGTGTCCAAAATTTCCACAAGTATAAAAATGTCCAAGAAATAAATTTTGATACATGGGAGTAAGTGATATTCTTTGTGGTGTGGTCCATCTGGGTTCACGATCTATTCTTCTATAGTTTCCTTCATAATGATTGCTTTCATACCTGATGGGAGAGGATCTTCTTGATGTCTCATTCCTTTTGAATTCTAGTCTTCTATCTTGTTGTTCAACTTGATATGGAGTGTTGGTTTCATCCTTTTCATCTTCCTTCTCTTGTTTTGTTGTCTTCAAACTGTCTTTGTATCCTAGTCCTGTCTTGTCATTTGGAGATCTTTGACTGCTAAGGATCTCATCTAATTTTTCAGTGCTTTTTTCGAACTTCTTCAACTTTTCTATTGTCAATAGTAGCTCCCCTTTTGTGTGATCCAATTCTGTTGGCACAGGGGAAGACCCAGGGTTCAACTCCAAGGGCGCACCAACAAGCCCTAACTAATGTCCCTTTCAGCAACACCTGCGAGGTAGATGGAGTCTCACCCAAAGCAACTATTGGGTGGTTGTAGGACAAATATGTCTACAACCAAAGGGAATATCAAGTGGATCAAATACAAGAACAACACAACATTTATATATCACTTACCAGCTTATCTCTACTCCGCACAACTATCTATCAGATCTAACACAATAATGCAGTATCAGTATATCAAAGGGAAAAGAACAGAGCATCAATCACATACACCACAAGATATACATGGTTCACCCTCTCTCTAGGGCTATGTCCACAGAACTGTGCTTTATAATATATTAAGATGAAGCATACAGTTCTTGTCTGCGCTCTTAGCTAGCAGATCTTCTTTCTTCTTCTCTCTATCTCTCCCCTTCCTACACACCCAGATGGAGGACTGATCTTCGCACCTAACTGAAGATCTTACAATACTAGAGGGCTCTTACACTTAGCACTTCTCTCTCTCACAACAATAATCACTCATGAAAAATACCAAGATTAGAACAAACCCTCTTCTCTCATCTAGGTTCTTATTTATAAATTACAATAGCTCACTGACAACCTTAGGCCGAGACCTAGGTGTCTAAAACGTTAGGTCAACTTGACCCACGTTTCCAGGGCTTCGCCAACCTGTCTTTCCTTCCTTCTCATGCGGTGCTCCAAAGCATCCAATAGTGGCTTTTTCTGCTTGCTAAGTTGTCCACAACTCATCTTCCTTGCTAACCTGTCATCCTTGATCTCCTTGTCCAACGACTTTCTTTCTCTTACTTCGCTTCATCTTTTCTGCTCTTCTGCTCACTTCGACCCAGTAACAATCATTGTGTCTTCCGCGCAGTTCGCATTTCGCCTTTTTTGCCTTAATCTTCGCTTACTTCCATAACCAAGGGCCAACAAATTCTGCTTTCAATTTCTCATAATCTTCTAATTTTTCCTTCAAACTACCAATGGTCTTTTCAAGCCCGCAATTCTCTTCTTCACAACTGCTCAATTCACCTTTTAGTATTATGTTTGTGTTTCTAAGCTTGTTATTTTCAGTTTCAACATGCTTCAACTTTTCAAGATTCTCATATTCTTGTTCACTCTCTACGTTGTCTTTGTATCCCCAAAAGGAATCAAGGTTGGTTTCTTCATCTAAATCTTCTTCAGAAATGATTTCTTCTTCTTTAGAAATCTTGTAATCATCATCCTAGGTTTCTTGGGTTATGAAGATGACTTCTCCTCCATCATTATCTTCTTCATCACTCTCATCTGAGGAGATGTCATCATCCTTGGAGTAGAAGCTCTTTTTATTGTTGAGACTTCTCTTTTTATAGTAGCAGTTTTCAACAATATGTCCTATTCTACCGCAGTTAAATCATTTGAGAGGAGACTTACCTTTGTATCTTCCTGTTCCCTTCTGGAACCTTCTTACGAAATTTGCTATTTCTTCATCAAGGTCGTTATCCTTGTCTTTTGTCTTCTTTATGGCTTTAAAGGCTGCTTCATTGTACCTATTCTCATTTCATATGCTATAAGAGACCCATGTAATTCATCCATTGTCATTTTTGTCAAGTCCCTAGTTTCTTCAATGGCGAAGACCTTAGCATCATACTTCAAGAGAAGTGATCTCAACACTTTTTGTACAACCAAGGATTTATTGAGCTCTTCACCTAATCCGCTGATAGCATTAACAACTTCATCAACTCTAAGAAAATAGGTTGCAATATCTTCCTTTTCATTCATCTTCAAATTTTCAAATTTTGCTCTATGTCGTTGAAGCTTGACCTGCTTAACTTTTGGATCACCTTCATAGATACTCTTGAGTTTGTCACATACCTCTTTAGCAGTGTTGCATCCCATCACTTTGCTAGCAATGGTTGGTGCCAATGCTCCTATAATAACATGCATGGCTTTTGAATTACAACTCATAAGCTTATTCTCATTTGATCGGTTGGAGCATTCTTTGGGATTACATGGCCATTTACAACTGAGTACCAAATGTCTACTCCCAAAGCTCTTAGGTAAGTTTTCACTCTATCACTCCAATATGGATAATTGCTTCCATCAAATTGTTGAATCCCATTTGGAATGTGATCATGGTCATCCATCTCTGCTCAGGATTTTCCTTCTAGTGGTTAAACTGTTCTGAAGGCAACCGACTATGATACCAATTGATGATACTAGGAGGGGGGTGAATCAGTATCAAGTACAATTTAAAAACTTTTTCAAATTATACTTCAACCAGATTATATATTCAATTATATCCAATGATCAATGAATAATAGTAGAAGAGTTACACCAATACACGACAATACACCATGCATGGGTGTTGTATCTGCATGTGTAATTTCCTTCATGTCTATCTATTTCGATCAACTATGGGGTCCAAGAGCAAATGGCTAGGGTTGATATCAATGAAAACAACCAATCTTACAACAATGGATGCACAACAATTTAACTCATAATTATATCACATACAACATATAAAACACTTATCTTTTAATTCAGTTGTGCAACCAACTGCTTGGGATGAAATTTCCACCCAACCATAGGCTTGCTTTTCCAAATATTTATGGGAAGTCACCCCCGAGCTAGGGCTAGCAATCCACAAAAGAGGGTGGTCTCTCACTATCCACTCACAACTCATAAAATCCCACAACCCACTAGTATTCTCCTACAACTATCTCAAATTTTCACCAGCTCTCTTCCTGCCGACCTACCCAACCCAAGGAATGAAACCCTTCACTGATTACAGTCTCACGGGTGTCCCATCCATTTATAAAGGTCTCTCTAGCACATGTAACCAAGAATCTCTCTGTTGGGAACTCAAGGGAACTCACCGCCAATAAAACTACCAACAAACAACAACAAACACTTGTTGTTACAGTGCAACTCACACATGAGTTCACTCTTCAAGCATAACAACCTGGCTATTCAGTCTTATGCTCCAAATACATTCCAGAAATGTTCCAACATTCGCCCCCCATGGTTGCTCCAAATCCAAGCTCTTATTTTCTGCTCTCTACTTATTGTTCATGCAAAAACTGAAATGTTTAAAACTGTTGTAATGGCCTCTATGAATTTTCCTCTCTTTGGCTTACTTGCTTGACTCACACACATCCCCAAGCTGATTGTACACAACCCCCATGTGACTTCTCACACCCACTTGTTGGACAAGTGGTTTCCATTGATGTCAAGAAGCAATGGTTGTCATTGATGTCAACATATGTGATGGGTGTGTTTGGAGAAGTCTCCAAAGTAGTCCCCTTATGGCGTAGCTCTAAGCATGGACCTCATGGGAAGACGCTTTGAAGAAGTCTACAAGAATCCCCAGAGGTGTGGTTATGAAGCCTGAATTTGTTTGAGGAATAAGGACACGAAGGACAATGTAAATGAAAGTAACATAGTCATAGATGGATAGTGCTTGTCATGTCATTTTCGGTGATAGGTGGTACACCACGTGGTTCCTCACGGTTGAGGAGTTACGAGGTCATGAAGTTGGAAGCACCAAAGATGGGTTACAAAGCCTCTAGTTGGTTACAAGACAATTAATGAAAGGGTTAAGTGGTTGTAACAGGAAACCTCTAAAGTAAGGAAATAAATTACTTAGAAAAATTATAAATACCCCTCAAGGAGTCTTTCATAAGTACAATTCACACACATCTCTATTGATTATCTATCTTGTGAAGAAATTTTGGTGTATTGGTGAATATGAGGTTGAGTCTGAGCTAGAAAGTCCGAGGGTGCGAAGGAAGGTCGAAGGTGAAAGTCTCAGAGTTGCGGAAAATGTGAGTAACCCTAGTTTCTGAGGTATTTGCGGGTTGTAGGTTAGAAGGGTGTGGATGCACACAGGCTGCAATGGAGAAAAACGTGGATATTTGCGGATAGTAATGGAACCAATTGCGGATTTGTGGAAAGGAGTTTGAAGAAGATGATATCTCTTGTTTGCTAAATATGACATGCACCATGTTGGTTTATTGATATGAGACTGTATGCACTAGGTCTTCTTCATGAGTAAAGGTATGTCTTTTATATGTTTGGTTGAGGCTTGTATCATGGATGGCATGGCACATTCTTGAGGCATGTCTTGGAGACTCTTTTGGTATATGGTTGAGGTCCATGTTTTGGTGTCATTGATACATGCTTGAGACATGTCCGTGGTATATTGTATATGGTTGTTATGTTTCATTGTTAGAGGCACATATTTGTGATAGTGGCATATGTTTGAGGCATATCTTATGGTATATGGTATGATGCATGCTTGAGGTACATTTGGTACATGGTTTGGATAATTGATGTTGATATAGTCTATATGAGTAGATCTGGTTGATATATGAGTGACATATACAGTGGTAGGGATAGTGACAAGTTACAAGTTGATGATCAGTTACAGGTTGATGATCAGTTACATGTTGATATGAGAGTGACACGTTGGATTATAGGTTGATGTTATAGTGAAAGGTTGGATGATAGGTTGATTATTAGAGGCAGTGACAGTATCAACGATAGTGATAATTTGGTCTACATTTGTATTTTAGGGCGACATGATGGGGTAAGGAAAGGGGGTTGTAGCCTCCTTCGGGTTGGTGTTAGAGAAGACATGAATTTGGAGCTTCCTTCTGGTTGGAACCAGAGAATTTAGGGAGTTGTAGCTTCCTTCAGGTTGGAGCCTGTAAATAGGGGGTCATAGCCTCCTTCTAGTTGTAGCTAGAGAACTGGGTAGTTGGTGCTTCCAATGAATGTATTCTTTTGATACATAAGAAAATCCTTTTGTGGTTTTCTCCCATTTGGGTTTCCACGTAAATTTTGGTGTATTGTATTTTTGTGGATGTCTATAACTCTCTGTTGATTTATACTGCTCATGATATATTGATGAAATTAATTATTACATATTGTGTTTAAAAGTGATAATAAAGTGTTCATACTGATTAACCCCCCCTCTCAGTATTCCAAAAATTGGTACCAAAGCAGGTCCTTCAAGAAACAATTTAACCATTGAAAGGAGATCACAGATACACTAAGATTGGAGCACCAAGGTTTGATGGTCAGAACTATGACTTTTGAAATAAAAGGATGCAAACCTTTTTACATGCACAAGGATTTGATGTTTTACAGATAGTAGCAGATGGATATGCAACGCCAACCACTCCCCCAACTAACAAAGATGGAAATAAACTCAACAAAAACAACTCAAAGTCTAAATGCACCATTCTGAGCAGTCTGGATGATTCAATATTTGTAAAAGTTATGCATTGCAATACCACAAAGGATATTTGGGATAAACTTCAAAACATTTATGAAGGAGATACCAAAGTCAAGGGAGATAAGATTCAAACCCTTAGAGCTAAGTTTGAGCAATTGAAGATGAAGGAATATGAAGACATTGAAACCTACTTTCTGCGAGCTGACGAAACAATGAACACTATTAGAGGACTGGGAGAAGAAGTTTATGAATCAATGGTCGTTCAAAAGGTTCTAAGATCTCTACCTATGAGATTTGATCATAAGATATCAACCTTGGAATAAAGAATAGATCTTGACAATTTGAGCATGGACGAACTACTTAGAATATTCACATATTATGAAATGAGGATAGAACAAGAGAACCCTGTCATGAAGGAAGCAATGTTCAAAGCATCCAAGAAGACAAAGAAGCAAAAAAAAAACAAAATTCAAAACTAGATTGTAGCTACATCGATGATTAAGAGGAAGATGAAGAAGTGGTAAACTTCGCAAGGAAGTTAAAAAGAGGAACCGACAAGTACAAAGGTATGCTTCCATTGAAATGTTTTAATTGTGATGGTATTGGTCATTTTGCTTCTAAATGTCCTTATGCTAGGAATAAAGGTAGCGATGAAGAAGAAGATCCTAAGAAGAAAAAAGAAAAATTAAAAGGAGACAAGAGAAGGAACAAAAGGAAATTCTTCAAGAAATTTTTCTACTAAAAGGAAGACAACTCCTCATTAGATGAGGATGATGATAGTGATAATGATTCAAAAAGATTACTCTTCATGGCAGTAGAAGACAATGAAAAATATTATGAAGATTCTGAAGAAGAAGGGGAAGTCGATCTAAGAGAGAATTAATTAGTGCCTTAGAAGAACCAGGGAAAGAAAGAAAGTAAAACAAGTCGGTCAAGGTAGAGTTAAAGAAGAAAGAAGGATCTCAAAATTTAAACTCAGAAGAAATCAAGCAAATAATCATGAAGTTAAAAATCCAGCTAGAAGAAGACATAAGGATGGAAGAAACACTCATAAATTGGTTAGAAGATAAGGAGAATATGATTGAAAGCTTGGAAGCATAAATAGTCACCTTAAGAAAATATCTTCAGAAGAAAGATATGCAATAAAATAACACCAAAATATTGGATGAGATCATCAACAGTCAAAGGCCATACTATGGTAGGTCCAAGCTAGGATACAACCAGATGCAGATTGAGAAAGGTTCAAGCTCCAAGACAACATGACATGGAATAGAACAAAGCAACTATGCATAAATTTTCATAGGAACTATAGAAAAAGAGGAATACAAGAAGTCTCAAGAAGAAAATCACAGAGGAACCGAACCACCTAGAAGATTTAGAATACATAATAAACAACAAACAACATCTCAAGAAGGCTTCAGAAGAGCAACACCATTAAGAAGATCCCCTACATCCAAGTATCAAACTATTTTTTTTGGTTTATATTATTCTTGTAAAAATTTTGGAAACAAAGATGCAAATTGTAGAGCCTATTCCAAGAACATAAGCAACTATGAAGGCTATTCAAACAAAAATTATCCTAGAAAGTCATGTGAAGCACATAACATAAATCACAACAATTTTGGTTCACTAAGTAATGAAGTAGAATGCTACAGGTGCAACAATTTTGGACACATGGCTAAATATTGTAGACTGATTATTCCTTAAGGGAACCACAATAGAATATCAAATAGGAACCATAAAGGATATGAAGAAGGAAGTAAGATAAATTCAACACTAAAGAATGATCGCTTTGTCTACAAGCGCAACACAAGAAAAGTGGGTGGTATGTTGACACCAGTTGTTCGAAGCATATGACAGATGACAAGAACATGTTTATGACCCTGAAGAAGGAACGAGATGGATCTGTTTTGTTTGGAAATGATAACTCAACCAAAATCATAGGTAGAGGCACAATCAAGCTTGGAAGCAAAGATGGCAAGGCAGAAAATGTTCTATTGGTTGAAGATATGAAGCACAATCTTCTAAGTGTAAGTCAAATGTGTGATCAAGGACACAAGCTTTTGTTCGACTTAGAAAAATTTGAGATAAGGAAATAAGGGTCAGGGAAATTGGTGGCTATAGCTAGAAGAACGCCAAACAACATATATGTCCTGAATAAAATTGGAAGGGAAAGATGTTGCTTAGGAAATGAAAATGAAAGTTGGCTCTGACATAGAAGAATGGGTTACATGAAATTTGATAACCTTGTCAAAATCAATAGAAAGGAAGCAGTGAAATAAATTCCTGAGATCTCAAAGCCAACAAATACTCTATGTGAGCATTGTCTACAAGGAAAAAAAACCAGGACCAAGTTCAAATCAAAAGAGTACTCCATGAAAAAACCATTGGAGATTGTACACACTAACCTATATGTACCCAAAAGAATGAAGGGATTTAATGGTGAACAATATTTTATGCTACTGGTTGATGACTACAAAAGAATGACTCCAGTTTTCTTTCTTAGGAAGAAGTCAGAGGCATTCAAACACTTCAAGATATACAAAGAGATGGTTGAAACTGAGATGGACTTGAAAATCAAGTGCTTAAGGTCAGACAATGGAGGAGAGTTTACATCAAAGAGATTCATGTATTTATGTGGTGAACATGGAATAAAGAGATAGTTCTTAGAACCCAGGTCACCTTAGCAAAATGGAGTCATTGAAAGGAAGAACATAATAGTACAGGGAATGGTGATAACCATGTTGAAAGATTCCAAGTTGAGTGACATATTTTGGGCACAAGTAGTACATACATCAGTTCATATCCTGAACAAAGGAATGCTTAGAACTAACAATGATAAGAATCCTTACTAGTCATGGAAAGGAAGATCGACAAATGTGAGGAATTTTAGAGTGTTTGGAAGCAAATGCTATATCAAAAGAGAAGATGGAAGAATTGGAAAATTTGACTCCCGAGTTGATAAGGGCATACTAGTTGGTTGGGTATTCAAGCAAAAACAAAGCATATAAATTCTTCAGTCTAAGACTCAACATAATCATGGAAAGAATCAATGTAACAGTTGACGAGACATATGTACGAAAGGTTAAATAAGGAAGTGAAGATTCAGAAGAAGAGGATGATGAAGAAGATCTAATCGAAGAATAAGTAGAAGAAAACGAAGAAGAGGAGAAGCCAAAAGTAGAGAAAGAGGAATATGAACAATATATACCTCCCAAGACACCCAGTCGACGAGTACAGAAAAATCATCCACCGAAACAGATTATTGAGAATAAAGATGTAGGAGTTGAAACGCGAAGAAGAACACATTCACTGGAACAAAGGCATCTAGCATTGTTATTTGTAGTTGAACCAAGCAGTTTTGAAGAAGCCAACAATGATGAACACTGGGTCAAGGCTATGGATGAAGAATTGGATCAGATAGAGAAGAATGCCACATGGGAACTGATTCCAAGGTAGAAGAGCAAGAACATGATTAGTACAAAGTGGGTTTTCATGAACAAAATGAACGAGGATGGACATGTAACCAGAAGCAAAGCAATATTAGTATGAAAAGGATATACTCAAATTGAAGGTATAGATTTTGAAGAGACATTTGCCCTAGTTGCCAGGATGGAAGCAATCAGATTGATCTTAGCCTATGCATGCTCCAAAAAAATCAAGGTGTATCAGATGGATGTAAAATCAACCTTTCTAAATGGAGAATTAGAAGAATAACTCTACATTGAACAACTTGAAGGGTTTCTACTAWAAAAAAAAGGAAGATTATGTTTGCAAGATATTGAAATCATTATATGGACTCAAGAAGGYCCCCAGAGCATGGTATTCAAGGTTGGAAAAATATCTACAACAATAAGGATTTAGGAAGGGAATTGCAGAGAACAATATCTACATAAAAGTGGATCGAGAAAGTATACTGATAATTGAAGTTTATGTAGATGATATTATCTTTKGGAGTGATGATGGTAGGATGAGTAAGAAGTTTGTAAAAGACATGCATAATGATTTTGAAATGTTTTTGCTTGGTGAATTGACTTTCTTTTTGGGATTACATATATGTCAACATGATAAAGGTATTTTCATCTCTCAGACTAAGTACATCAGAGAAATGCTAAAGAAGTTTGGAATGGAAGATTGCAAACCCGTAAGTACTCCTATGTAGACCAGTTGCAAGTTGAGCACGGATGATGAATCTAAGGATGCAAATAAGAGACTCTATAGATCAATGATTGACAGCTTACTATATGTGAAAACGTCAACACTGGATGTGATACAAGCAGTTGGACAGGTTGCGAGATTTCAAGCAACACCAAAGGAAACACATGTTATGGTAGTAAAAATAATATTTAGATATCTCAAATCAACAAAAGATTTTGGATTATGGTATCCAAAAGGGACAAAAATATCTTTGGTCGCCTACACAGATGCAGATTAGGTAGGTAGCATTGAATATAGAATAAGTACAAGTGGAGCAAATTTCTACTTAGGTGAGTGTCTGGTATCATCGGTAAGCAACAAACAATCATCAATATCTTTGTCCACAACATAAGCAGAATATATTGCAATGACAACATGTTGCACTCAAGTTCTCTAGATGAAGTAGAACTTGCAGGATATAAAGGTGGAATATGAAGAGCCTATTTCGATACTCCGTGATAACATCGATGCTATCAATATATCCAAGAATACAATAATTCATTCCAAGACAAAGCACATTCTGATCAAGTTTCACTTTCTACGAGAATAGGTTATAGAGAAGAACATAAAGACATAATACATTGGGACAAAAGAGAAGATTGCAAATATCTTTACCAAACCTCTTCTGAGGGAGATATTTGAGTATATTCGACAAAAACTTGGATTAGTTTATACTCCATAGTGATCCAAACGACATCAGACACAATAAGATAGGGGGGGGAGAAGCAGGAGACATTGAAAATTTGAGTAAATATTATTTTGAATGCTTTTCATATACATCAGAAATTTACATGAGGAAGAACCATGAGAATAAATCAAAGGATTGTAGGGAGGGGGAGAAACCCCAAGGAGAATTATGCTTTGCCATTGATGTCAAAGGGTGAGAGAGAGAGAACAAAGGCATGGAAATGAAGAGAAAGAACATATGCATGAAGGCAGGGGGAGCATTGGTCACAGGGGGAGCGATGGTCATAGAGGGAGCATGAATGTTCCCATGCCATCAGTGTTTCCATCAATGCCAAAGGGGAAGATTGTTGGACAATTGGTTGTCATTTATGTCAACAAGCAGTGGTTGTCATTGATGTCAACAGATGTGATGGGTGTATTTGGAGAAGTCTCCAAAGTGGTCCCCTTATGGCATATCTCTAAGCATGTCCCTCATGGGAAGACACTTTGAAGAAGTCTATAAAAATCCCCAGAGGTGTGGTCATGAAGTCTGAAGTTGTTTAAGGGATAAGGACATGAAGGATAGTGTAAATGTAGGTAACACAATCATAGATGGATAGTGTTGGTTGTGCCATTTTCGGTGATAGGTGGTACGCCAGGTGGTTCCTCACGATTGAGGAGTTATGAGGTCATGAAGTTGGAAACCCAAAAGATGGGTTATGAAACCCCTAGTTGGTTACAAGACAATTAATGAAATGGTTAAGTGTTTGTAATAGGAAAGCCCTAAAGTAAGGAAATAAGTTACTTAGGAAAAGTATAAATAACCCTCAAGGAGTCTTTCATAAGCACAATTCACACACATCTCTATTGATTATCTATCTTGTGAAACACTTTTGGTCTATTGGCGAATATGAGGTTGGGTTTGAGGTAGCAAGTCTGAGGGTGAAAAGGAAGGTCGAAGGTGAAAGTCTTGGAGTTGTAGAAAATGTGAGTAACCCTAGTTTTCGAGGTATCTGTGGGTTGCAGGTTAGAAGGGCGCGAATGTACACAAGATGTAGTGGAAAAAAATGCATATATATGCGGATAGTAGTGGAACTAGTTGCGGATCAGTGGAAAGGAGTTTGAAGAAGATGGTATCTCTTGTTTTCTGAATATGACATGTACCAGGTTGGTTTATTGATATGAGACTGTATGCACCGGGTCTTCTTCATGAGTAAAGGTATGTCTTTTATATGTTTGGTTGAGGCTTGTATCATGGATGGTATGGCACATGCTTGAGGCATGTCTTGGAGACTCTTTTGGTATATGGCTACATGTGGTTGAGGTCCATGTTTTGGTGTCATTGATACATGCTTGAGACATATCCTTGGTATATTGTATATGGTTGTTATGGTTCATTTTTAGAGGCACATATTTGTGATAATGGCATATATTTGAGGCATATCTTATGGTATATGGTATTATGCATGCTTGAGGTACATTTGGTAGATGGTTTGGATAATTGATGTTGATATAGTCCATTTCCTTCAACAAATCTGGCCCAATAACCGCTTGTCTGCTGGATTATCCCAACTCACTGGTGTATTACATTTCCTGCCATACAATGCTTCAAATTGACTAATTTTTTATGAGACTTGATACCTATTATTGTAAGAAAATTCCACTAAGTGGATATAATCTTCCCACTTTGATGTATGGTCCATCACATACATTATAAGCATGTCATCAATTATTTTGTTAGTCCTCTCCGTTTTCCCATATGACTCTAGGTGATAATTGTACTAACATTTAAGTTTATTCCAAACCATTTGAACAAACCATTCGAAAAATTGGATGTAAACTTTGGATCTCAATCTGAAACTATTTCCTAAGCAGTCCATGTTGCTTGACATCTTCCTTCATATATATTTATGTAATATTTGCTGCATTGTGCATTGTCTTCACTGAAATAAAATGTTATGCATTAGTTAAATTATCCACCACCACCATGATGGAATCATGTTGCTTTACTATTCTGGGCAAATTTGTAATAAAATCAATTGTGACTACTTCCCACTACCATACTGGAATGGGAAATGGTTGTAACAACCCTGTTGGATGTCTATTTCTATCTTCACTTTCTGACACTCTAGACATCTACCTATGTAATTAGCCACTTCTTTCTTCATTCTTGGCCAAAAATATTGGCTTCTTATGATTGCAATTGTTTTTTGAAATCCCCGGTGCCCAACATACGACACATTGTGCATTTCCCTCATCAATGCATTTTTTAGCTCACTAGAATTTGGCACATATACTTTGCCTTTGTACATGAAAATTCCATCTTCTTTCAACTCATAATAATTAAATTTTTGCTGAAAATTACCTTGTTGTAATGTTTCTTTTATTTTCAGATAATGATGGTTTGAATTTGCTAATACAATAATTTTATCTTTCAAATCAGTCCTATACATGCCGATGGCTACACTATGCATCTCATGAGCTCTCATGCTGAGTGCATCATCCACTTGATTTTCCTTCCCTTTGATGTGCTTAATTTCAAAGTCATACTCCATTCATCAGGTACATGAAACAACTAGGGAATTTGACAGTCCAAATGACATTATCATAAATTCATAATGCCCATATCTTGTCCCGAATGTCATCTTATTGATGTCCTCTTCCTTTATCCTCACTTGATGATAACCCGATCTCAAGTCAATATTGGAAAATATTCTTGCACCTTTCAACTGATCAAATAAATCATCAATCCTTGGAAAATGATATTTGTTCTTTATGGTGACCTTATTTAGTTGTCTGAAATCAATACACATCCTTACGGTTCCATCTTTCTTCTTGAAAAAAATAACTGGGGCTCCCTAAGGTGACACACTTGGGTGTATATACCCCTTCTTTAACAATTCTTCAAGCTACATTTGCAACTTCTTCAACTCTGGTGTGCCCATTCTATAAGGTGTCTTGGATACTGAGGTAGCTCCTGGCACCAAATCAATAGAGAAATCAATGTCCCTCTTTGGTGGTAGTCCTGGGATTTCTCCAAAAAAATATTCAAAATCCATTAAGATCAGATGGTCTTCAACACTTTCCACTTTATCTTTGGCTGCCTCTTCCATATGGGCTACAAAAATCTGACATCCATTCATGAAACTCTTTCTCAAATGCATAGTTGAAATTTCTCTAACAAATACAAATATTTGAATTCCTTGAACCTTTCCTTACTTCCCTTCTTCATCAAGACATGTGATTGTCATGTTGTAACAGTCCAGGACAACATAGTGTTTTTCCAACCAATCCATTCCAATTAGACAATCATATGAGCCCATTGGTATGATGTTTACATCTACCTTTGTACATATTCCATTCATGTCTATTGGGAAATCTTTAACTAGCTCATTGATTTTCCTCATAGCCCCTGTGACTAACTGAACTAACCAATATTTATTATGCTTACTCATTTGCAAGTGAAATCTTTCAACAATGTTAGATTTTATGTAACTATGGCTAGCTCCAAAATCAATTAAAATTGCTATGGGCTAGTTATTAATCTTACCTTCCACTTCAATCATGGGGGGTTGATATTATGCTTGCTTGTTGTCGAAGGATGCATAAATCCTTGGCATGTTTCATCCCATGTTGTGGAAAATCCTCATTCTTTCTCCTTTATTAGGGTAGTCCCTATATAAGTGATTTCCCTCACAACCCCAACATTGTACATGCTGTTGCCTTAGTCTTTTCCCAAATGAATTTGTAGTCTTGTGCTCATTTTGGTTTTATTGACCTTGTTGATTTGCTTGGTAGTTGTTTTTGAAAAAGTGTGGCTAAAAACCCTTTGGAATTTAATCCTTTTTACCCTTCATTTTGTCATTCCAAGATATTTGGAAAACTGACCTCCCTCTTCTCTGCTCATAAATATGCTTTGCTCTCCTTATGTCTTCCTCCAAATTTTTGGGGGTTATCGTATTGTATCTTGTCATTATAGAAAGAAGGTAACCCACTCAAAAACCTTTGTATTTTTACTTTCTCATCCTTTATGAAGTCAACACACTTCAATAATTCAAAGAACCTCTTTTCATATTCATCCATTGTCATGCTTCCATGTTTGATTTAAAAGAACTCCTTCATCTTCCTCTTGTAATAATGATTAGACAAATATTTCTCTTGGAAATATCCTTTGAACTACCTCCATGAGATCCTTTTATCATCAAGGTGCTTGGCTTGCTTAAGCTGATCCCACCACATGACTGCCTTTCCTCACAAGTGGTAGGTTGCAATTCTAGCTTCTACCTTGGAGGGGTAATCATGCAGATGGAAACATTTCTTCATTTCCAACAACCAAGCCTTAACCTCTTCTCCTTTCATGTGCTCACCATTAAAAGTTGGTGGCTTAATTTTCCCAAGTTCACCTTACAAGATGTATGCCTCAGGCCTCCTGCCATTCAAAAGAGGAGGAGAAGGAACATGGACACATTTGTAATTTGAGTGAGGAGGAGAAGGAGCATTGGCCCTTTCTCACACTTTATTAATATTTGGGAGGAATATAAGGAGCACAAGCCATTTATCATACTTCAATATTTTTTTGGAGGAGAAGGAGCATTAACCCTCTCCCACACTTTTGTAATTAGAGTGATGAGAAGGATGATTGGATTCATTTTCTCACAAGTTAGTAATTTCAAGAAAGAGGAGAAGGAGTATTTACCCTCCCCAACACTTTTGTAATTAGAGTGGTGAGAAGGAGGAGTGGATTCATTTTCTCACAAGTTAGTAATTTCAAGAAAGAGGAGAAGGAGCACTGGCCTTTTCTCAAATTGTTTTAATCAAAATGATGATGAGAAGTATAAGGAGCATTGGCCCTTTCTCACACTTTTTCCATTACAAAAGGGAGGAGAAGGATAATGGTCCCTTTCTCAAACTTTTGTAATTATAGTGATGTGGAGAAAGAGAAGGAGCACTAGCCCTTTTCACACTAAGTTTAGTAATTTTTGGGAGGAAGAGAAGGTGCACGAGCCCTTTCTCATACTATATTAAGTTTTGGGAGGAGGAGAAGCAAAATTGATCCCTTCTCACACTTTTGTAATTAGAGTGACGAGGAGAAGGAGAAGGAGAACTGTCCCCTTCTCTCTCTTATGTCATTCAATTTAGAAGAAGATGGAGCATGGGTCATTTCTCAAGATTTTGTAACTTGAGTGAGGAGGAGAAGGAACACTTTCCCTTTCTCACACTTTATTAATATTTGGGAGAAAGAGGTATATCACAAACCCTATCTTGTACTTTAGTAATTTTTGAGAGGAGAAGGAGCACCAACCCTTTCTTATACTTTTTTGATTAGAGTGATGAGGAGGAGGATTGGCTTCATTTTCTCACAAGTTAGGAATTTCAAGAAAAGTGATAAGGAACATCATCCCTTTCTCACACTTGTGTCATTTAATTGAGGAGTAGAAGGAGCAAGTGTCCTTTCTCACACTTTTGTAATTAGAGTGATTAGGTTAATGTTAGAATTTTTTCTATTAGCTTAACACAATTTTGTAGTTGGTGTCATAATTATGGTCATTAGAACATCATTTGTGGGAATCATATACATGTAACATGGCCTCACTAGACTTTTGTGATATCTCATATGTGCACATGGACATGTTTTTGCAAGTTATTTGGTGGTGAACTATCTCTCAAGTAATGATGACATACACTCATAGGTCATTCTTATCCACTACTTCTCTCTTATCTCTTGATGATATTATCATCAACCTTTATGGATTGGTTGATCTCCCCTTTGATTGTTCCTTATGATCAATGGTCCAAGTTTCTCTATGTTACTATAAATTGAGGCATATGATCTTAAATCCAAGAGGGTGGAGGGTGGAATATTGTATTGATCATTATCCTAGACCCTATGAGTCCATAGTCTATATCATACTTATGCTTGAGATTTGTATGGATGCCATTTGAACTCAATATATGTGTGTGCTCTAGTTGATGTAATTGGGAGAGTTTTGAAGTATAGAAAGTTTTGATTTCTTGGATGTTTCCTCACCTTGGAGTTATACCATGTAAATTTATTGTCTCATTTCTCTTATTTGATAGAAACAATTTATTTGTTTGATGATTCCCATAGGACTTTATATAGGCTATATCCTGGTTATATGTTTATACATATGTCCTGGTATTCCAGATAAGGAGAAAGAGCACTGGCCCTTTCTCACACTTATTCCAATCGAAAGAGGAGGAGAATTAGCAAGGGAACTTTCTCACACTTTTGTAATTAGAGTGATGAGAAGAAGGAGAACAATCCTTGTTCCTTTCTCACATTTGTGCCATTCGAAAGAGGAGGAGAAGGAAAATAGGCCCTTTCTCACACTTTTGTAATAAGAGTGATAAGGAGAAGGAGCACTATACCTTTCTCATACTTTAGTAATTTTTGGGAGGAAGAGAAGGATCACTATCCCTTTCTCATAATTTAGTAATTTTTTTGGGAGGAGAAGAAGAATAACTATCCATTTATCACACTTTTTTAATTAGAGTGACTAGGAGAAGGAGCACTAGCCCTTTCTCAAACTTCATTAATTTTTGCAAGGCAGAGAAAGAACATGAGCCTTTTCTCATAATTTAGTAATTTTTGTGAGGAGAGGGAGTACTGGCCTTGTGTCACACTTTTTTCATTTGAGTTGTTGTCACCTTTTCAAGTCTTCAAAAACCTTCATGGAAAATTACATTCAAAATCAAGCCTTGTCTTAAAAGTTTCCAATTCTCCATCCCAATTTGCAAGTCATGCCCGATGTCATGATCAAGTCCCTTCCTCCTTATCTTCCTTCCTAATTTGCAAGTCGGTCCATATACTCTTGATCAAGATATTTATCATTATCTTTTATCTGAATTCACAAGTTAGGCCTAATATATAGAACATTCCCCTTCCTCCTTATCTTCCATCTCGAGTTACAAGATGAGCCTGATCTCCTGATTGGGACCCTACCTCATTTTCCTTCAACCTTTGCATTCAAACAAAGTTTTGACATAGAACCATTTTCTTTCCCTTTTATTTGAAATATTTATTTCCATATTCCTAATTTTTAAATCTCTCCCAATCCCATGGTTGAGCACTCATTCCATTTACCTCCTTCCCGATTCTCTAATTGGGCCCCTTTTCACCTAATTCAAACATCATCTTTGTAGTCTTCCCAAAATTTATCCTTTGCTTTCAAATCTTGGCCTTTGAAATCTATTCCCAATTCCTGATATCAAAATCAGTCCCAACCCCTAATTGGGCCCTCGTTCCCTCGTTCTCTTCAAGATTCATTAATTAAGCTAAATATCTTGATCAAGCCTTATTTTCATTAAATTTGAATGTGTTGTTCCCCTTTAGAGTGGCCCCTTTTTGCATAGTATGAAACTATTCTCCCCTTTCAAATATGGCCCTCTTTCAAAGCGCTTTTCAAAATAAGTTTTATTATCGATATCCATCAATTAGTTAGTTTCCATCTCCTCCAAAAAGTGTGTGACAAGGAGGAGAAGGAGCGTTGGAACTTTCTCACAACTTTGTAATTAGAGTGATTAGAGGACAAGGATAAGGAGCACTTTCCCCTTTTCACACTTCTACCATTTTAAAGAGGAGGAGGAGCATGGGCTCTTTCTCACACTTTTGTAACTAGAGTGAGTAGGAGAAGGAACACTACCTCTTTATCACACTTTAGTAATTTTTGCGAGGAAGAGAAGGAGCACTATCCATTTCTCATACTCTAGTAATTTTTTGGAGGAGGAGAAACAACATTGGCCCTTTCACACACTTTTGTAATTAAAATGATGAGGAGAAGGATAAGAAGCACCACCATTTCTCATGATTTTGTCATTTGAGTGAGGAGAATATGGAGCATGGAGTATTTTTTCACACTTTTGTAAATTGTGTGATGATGATAAGGAGCATTGGCCCTTTCTCACACTTTATTAATATTTGGGAGGAAGAGAAATATAACAGACCCTTTTTGATACTTTATTCATTTTTGGGAGGAGAAGGAGAAATTTCCCTTTCTCACACTTTTGTAATTAGAGTGATGAGAATGAGAAGTGGCTTCATTTTCTCACAAGTTAGTACTTTTACGAAATAGGAGAAGGAGAACTAGCCCTTTCTCACACTCTTGTCATTTAATTGAGGAGAATAAGGAGAATTTGCCCTTTTTCACATTTTTTAATTGAAGTGATTAGGAGAAGGATAAGGAGCATTGTCCATTTCTCACACTTCTTTCATTCGAAAGAGGATAAGAAGGAGCATGGGCCCTTTCTCACACTTTTGTAATTTGAGAGAGGAGAAGGAGCGTTGGCCCTTTCTCACACTTTAGTAATTTTCTAGAGGAAGATAATGAGAACTATGCATTTCTCATATGTGAGTAATTTTCTGGAGCAGAAGAAAGAGCACCAACCTTTTCTCACACTTTTCTATCCATTCCCTCAAATATACCAAATGTATAGCATTGCTTAGCTAACATTTAAGAGAAAATGTAGATAGGGAAAGAAACACATGCATTTCTTGTGCTTATTGATGTTAGGTTTTCTCTTGCTTGTTTGGCCAATTTCATTTCAACATTAAATTATAACCTTATATTATTGTTTATGTTATTTGAAGTTGTTTGCAAGTTGAATAAATTTTGATATGGGAAAAACCCATTTATTTTTATTATTTGTCCTCTTTCATTTTCTTTCTTTTTTGGCAATTTCATTCAACATTTATTTTTCAAGAATTTCCATTTCTTTTCTAGAAATTAGTTAGTTTCCTTTCAACACTTTATTTACAATTGAACACATTTCACACCCTAATTATATGCTTGGTTCATTTCACACATTTTGTCTTTAGAGTCTTCCATGCAATTTGTTGTATTACATTGGTTTTGTACCATTGTATATTTATCATTTTATATTTGTAAAAATGTAATCATAACATAAATTTTCACGTAGACAATACAATGGTAAAGATAGGATCATCTTATACATGTGCATCCATGCTTCAAGTCTCTTTTGAAAATACTTGCAATGTTATAGATCCTGTTAATTTTTAGAGGTGGTTGAGCCAGAGAATGGTTACCCAGACTTGTACATTTACATTTACACCATGGATGAGGTGAATTCTATAGGAATTGTTTTGAACTTGATAGTTGTGAATGAATTTGAAATTTTGGTTCAATTTGAAGCAGTTGTACAAGATAAAGTAACCAATATTGATGCTAAATATTTATATAAAAAACATCTTATAGTAGCCTCAATTGAAAGGAAATATGTGTTTTGATACAAGTATGGATGGAAGTTGGGTAACTACAATAAAAATTTAGACATAATATCTACTAATGCGATACATCGTGAGATTCAAACTATTTTGAAAGGTGTATACCTTAAGAAACAAACATCATTTGTTGTGCACTACATGAATATAAAAAAGAGTTCAATCATAATTGTTGTTGGCACAGGGGAAGACCCAGGGTTCAACTCTAACAACGCACCAACAAACCCTAACTACCGGCCCTCTCGGCAACACCTGCGAAGCAGATGAACTCTCAGCCGAAGTAGCAATAGGGGGGTTACATGACACATGCGTCTACAACCAAGGGAAATGTAAGAGGATTCTAGAATAATCAACACAAAGTAACTCAACAGTGTTATTCTCATCCTCACAAAATGAGTTACCTATCTTATCTTCAATAATGGAAAACAGTAATGCAGTAAAAAAATAAAAGATAGCAAAGAACACAACATCAACCACAAGAACAACAATATTTATGTGGTTCAACCTCTCCCTAGAGCTATGTCCACATAACTGTGTTTCATTATATATTAGATGAAAATATACAGTTCTATCTGCGCACTTAGTTGCAGATCCTTCTCTCTCTCTCTCTTTATTCCCTCTCCCGACGCACCCAACAATAGAGTAGATCTTCGCACCCACCTGAAGATCTCAAAATACAAACATACACTACTATAACTCAATCTCTCTATATCCACACCAACAACAACCCTTTCAACCCTTCTAGACCTTTATTTATACATTTCATGACTCTTAGACAACATTAGACCGAACTCCAGGTGCAAAAACCCTAGGTACCAAAACCCTAGGTGCCAAAACCCTAGGTACCCAAACATCTCGCCTTTTCAGGGCTTCGTTGAATTGTTCTTCCATCTTATCCACGAGGTGCTCCAAAGCACCCATTGATGTCTTCTTCCACTTGCTGACTTGTCCACGATCCATCTTCCTTGCTACTTTGTCTTCCTAGATATTTTCTTCCAACGACTTGCTTTCCTTTACTTCGCTCCTTCTTTTCTGCTTTTCTAACAACTTCAACCCTTCCTCGGTTTATGTGTCTTCTGAGCACTTCGTACTTTGTCTTTCTTCTTCCTTAATATATAACCAAGGGCCAACAGGCCCCCAACACTCACATGTGACTCGTTCCGAGTCAGTGCAGGGTTAAACCAACTGTATTACTCCGACTGCAAACTGCATAGAGCAAACTATGATTTCTGTTCTGTCCCTTCCTATCGTGTGCAGGCTGTATTTTCTGTGTCTGGTACCCAATTTAAACTACACTTGGTACCTAGACCCTTCTTCCTTTTCTTTTACTAAGAGTTGAGAGCCAACTGATTGTCACAATACATCTTTAACCGGCTCCCATTCACTAAACCATCCTTCCAATCTCCATTAAGGGTCTTCAATTGCACAGTTCCACCCTCTGTAACATAGGAAACCTTGAATGGCTCAAGCGAGTGTGTCCTAAACTTGTTTGGATGTTTCATGAACTTTTTTTTTTGACGAAAACGGTTATAGATTATATTAAAGGGGTGGCAAGGCCACAGATTCAGTTACAAAATGGCCCCGAATTTCTTCGGGCCTAATTTCCTGATATCATTCTACTTTGATAACTGTAACTTGTGATCTAAACTAGATCCTGTACTGCTTAACATACTGATTATTTAAAGCATTGGATACAATACAAAATGCCAAAGTGCTGGTCAGATCTTGCTGACAGATTGCTTACAAAGAGGGATTACTTCTTGGAATCCTGGTTCTAGATGCTATTCAGCTGAGCCATATTGGCTTCCAACTGATCCATCCTTTCATCAAATTCCCGATGTGGATTTTTCAGCTCCTTATGGAGTTTGTCCAACTCCTCCGCGAAGCCAATTTTGGTGATGGTTATATCAGCTTCGAGTTGCTCCAATCTGCGCCCAGCCTCCACGTCTAGGTTCTCTAAGAAGTCCAATTGATTCTGGAGTAGCTGCTGCAGATTCACCAGAGCTTTATCCATTTCTTTCAGTCGCTCCTCCGTGCTCAGCTTCCCTGTCGAAGAAGAATCCATCTTCCTTCGTCCTCTTACCTCGCACATCCTGCCCTGCTCACTCTGATGCTTCACACTCTCTTGGTTACTAAGCAACTTGCAGATATTTGCTTGAACAAGAATGAGAGGGCAGAGGTCGCCCTTTATTTCTTCCGCGCACATTCTCATTATTACATTTGGATTTGCTGGATTTCTGGCCAGGGGCCACACGGATCTCTTGTCTCCTCCAGATCTGGAGCACCATTCCTCATGGTACTGAGCCAACTCTTCCATCCAACCAGAACCTCTGCCCCACTTTGCCTTTGAGATTCGCAAGATTCCCATGCTACTGCTAGATCTTGCATTTGGGAGAGTGCAAGAGGATGACGAGGGTTCATGGGAGCTCCACATTATTCATTATTTCATTGACTGACAGTACCCTCACCTCCAACAATGCGCCTTTGTTGGCTTCCTTATCAACCATTCCGTTGAGATCCCTTAACACATGAAAGAATTGATAAGAATTAAAATTCCTTAAGAGGAGGCAAATTTTATCTAGAATATTGTTGAGCTTAGTACTTTGGGTTGTGGAGTGATTGATCATGGCCTGTATAATTATTCTGGAATCACCGATGATTGTCAAATCCTGGATTCTGAGTTTAATTGCTTGGTGAAGACCTTGCCAGAGAGCCAAAGCCTCAGCTCTGTTATTGGACTCTATGCCTAGACCGATAGCGAAGTGCGTTGCTATGACCTCTTTGGGATTGTCAATTATGCCCCCTCCCCCAGCCTGACCTGGATTTCCCTTCGAGGCCCCATCAAAGAAGAGAATAGGCGTTTTTATTTCACGTTTCCACTTTGCAAATTCATTTTTTCTTTTTCTGATCTCCCAGCCTTCTTGGATTGGATCACTTCCCTTTTTGGTCTCTAATCCTTGTATTTTGAATTGGTCTATCCACTGCTCCTCTTCTTCGTCCATCTTGTGAAGCTTGACTGTAGAGAAAAGATGAGAAACTGATTCTCCCAACATAGCTTGAATTTTAGTGATGACTCTGTCTTCACTCATTTGACTTTCTTTGAAAATTCTGTGGTTCCTTTCTAACCAAAGGTTCCATAGGACAAACTTTGGGAGCATTCCCCATATCAAGAGAGCTTGGTTTCTCCTCTTGACAACAAAGGGGAACAAGGATTCCCATTGGAGGAGGAGACTTATCACATCAGGAGGAAAATTAGCTGCTGGTTGGGAGCCTGTTACCTTCATCCAGACTTCTTTTGAATAGCTGCAGTTTAAGAGAAGATGGTCAGTGGTTTCTTCCTCATGAAGGCAAAGGGGGCACCTGAAGGGTCCTTCCCAGCCCCTTCTTCTGAGGTTCTCACCTGTTTGGATACTCTTATGTGCCAGGGTCCAAATGAAGAGGTCGATTTTTGGAAGGGAGCGAGGCTGCCAGACTGCTTTCCAAAGTGCCAGATTAGGCATAGCAGTGGGGACGATGATGAAGAGTTGGTAGCCCTCTGCTGTGGTGTAAGCCCGAGCATTCCTTCCCCATCCTCTTTCATCTTTGCCTCTCTTTTTTAGAGGGGATTTCCCTTGAAGACACTTCTTAAGATCATCCCATTGACTATCTAGAGCAGCTGGTCTGTTTGGGACTTCCCACCCTTGCCAGGGGTGAGGCCTTTCTTCTCCCCAGACTGAAATGTCAGAGAGCATTAAAATGTTTTGACTGTCCATCCAGTCTTTGAGGAAATGTAGGTCCTGACGATGATCTAGCGATGGGTCACCCATTATTGAGTCTGTCCAGATTCTTACTTTCTTACCATTTTCGACACCCAGGTTAAATGAGGGCTGAAGTGAGGAAGCGCCTTTTTGCATAGCGCAAAGATAGGAGAGATTTTCAATTCCTTGCATGGGAATTCTAAGCTTCTGTCCTGAGACCCTCGAAAGTATTTCCTCCAAAGAGCGAGTTTACTCCAAGAGGGTTTGCCGGTGATCATCTTCCAGAGAAGCTTTGCCCCTAAGGCCAGATTTTGAATTCTTGTTTTTTTAAAATTGAGACCCCCTTCCATGAAGGGCTTTGTGGTTTTTTCCCAGCTAATCAAGTGTATCTTCTTTCTTACTTGCCTTCCTCCTTCCCACAAGAAGCGTCTCTGAAAAGCTTCAATTTTTTGGATGACTGTGGCAGGAGCTAACAACAGTGAGCACTGATAGATAGGGATACTAGACACCATAGCCTTTATCAGGACTGCCTTCCCTGCTAAGTTTAGGCAATTTTCCCCCCAAGAAGTGAATTTATTCTTGAGTTTTTCTGCAAGATGGTTCCAGTGGGAGGCTCTAGGGGCAGACTTAAAGATAGGTACTCCCAGTTACTTAAAGGCCTCCCAATTTGTATGCCCCTCCATCCCTAGGACTCTTGTTATTCTCAACATTTCATTTGGGGTGATGTTCCAACCATAAATGTTACTCTTGGTCTGATTTAGTTCACTGCCGGAGGCTGCTGCATAGGCATCCAGTTCTTCCTTAAACTTTTTTGCTATTATTGGGCTTGCCCCTCCCAACAGCAGCGTATCATCCGTGAATTGTGCATGGTTGATGTCTTTCACCCCTTGCACTATTCTTAGTCCATGAAGATCTTTGTGCGTTTGGGAGTTTTCCAGTTGGTAGCTGAGGACTGATGCTTGAATTGCATAGAGCAAGGGCGAAATAGGACATCCTTGCCTTAGGCCCCTGGAGGCTTTGAAGAAGTCTGTTACTTTCCCATTCACCAGAGGGGCTATCCATGGAGATCCGATGCAGGCTTTAATCCAACTTATAAATTTCGAGTCAAACCCAAACTTCCTCATAACTTCAAATAAAAATTCATGTCTGACTCTATCAAATGCATTAGCGAGATCCAGTTTGATCACCATACCTTTTTCTTTCCTTAGGACACTGGAATGAATCGCCTCTTGAACCAGGATGATGTTGT
>ML792047.1:315322-327196 GCA_009831015.1 Picea engelmannii
TCCATCAGATGGATGTTAAATCTGCCTTCTTGCATGGCGATTTGAAAGAAGAAATCTACATGGAACAACCTCTTGGTTATGTCCAAAATGACTCTAGCCTTGTTTGTCGCCTCAAGAAATCTCTTTATGGTCTCAAGCAAGCTTCCCGAGCTTGGTATGCCAAAATGGATAGCTTTCTTATTGCCACTGGATTCTCTAGGTGCCATTCTGATCCTAATGTCTATACCAAGAAAGTAGGAAGCCATCTCATCATCCTTGTCCTTTATGTTGATGACCTTATCCTTACTGGTAGTGACTCAAAACTTTTAAACCATGTGAAAACTAGCCTTAAGAAGAAATTTGAAATGACAGACTTAGGCTTTTTGCACTATTTCCTTGGCCTCCAAGTTTTGCAAACTAATGAAGGAATTTTTCTTTCCCAGTCTAAGTTTGGAATTTTTCTTAAGGCGAACATGTTAGAGAACAAGAAACTTCTTGGGAAGTTTTTTTTTTTTTCTCAGAACTTAGAAGACACAATATCATAATAATAAATGAGGGATACTTTGTGGTATGGTCCAAGAATAAGGTAGCTGGGAGATACACTACTAGGCTAGGATATCAAGTGATGTAGTCTACATAAGATGGCAATCATAGATGGTGGTGGACCAAAATATGGAAGGTTAAGGTCTCGAAGAAAACAAATATTTTCATGTAGTTAGTGTTGAGAAATAAAGTTTTGACCTAGGACATGTTACAAAAAAGAAATAAGTAGGGTTCTGGAATAGGTATATTTTGTATGAATGAGATAGAGAACATCTCTCACCTAGTAATCTCATGTCAATTCGCACAAAGATCTATAAATACATATTCCATTGGTTGGGTTATAATAATGTTTGGCTGGGAAACAATATTGAGGAGTTTTTTCATTCTTTGTTCCTTAAAGAGAACTAAAGGAGTACAAAGTTGTTCCATTTTTGATCATTTGGGGCATTTGGCTTGTCTAGAACACTTTGGTATTTGATAACATATATATTCAAACCTTTTAGTTTTTTTGTTAGGTTTTTTCTACTTTTAGCATTGCAAATAACATCACAAAGAAAAAATTCCAAGGTAGGTTGGTGAGATAATGGTAGACAAGAATAATCGTTGGGTTTTTTCAATGGGGCTTGTTAAGGATATGACTAGATATGTGGTATTTGAGGCATTCTTTTATGCTCCGAATCACATTTTTTTTAAGTTCAAATCCAATGTGGGGATTGGGACAAATAATTATGATTTTTTCTTTTTGACTTTGAGAGAATTATTAAAGTTGTCTCTAACTAAGGAGTTTTTGTCACTTATATATTTGGGGACTCATTGTTAGTCATCAATTAGATAAGGAATGATCTAAAAAATTCACAATATATTCTTGCTTCCTTTAGCCACTCATGTGAAGGATATTGCTAGATTGTTCAATCAAATATCATATTCACATGGATGAGATCAACTTTCTAGATTTTGCATTATCTAAAGAGGGTTTATCATTGCTTCTTGGGTCACTATATTTGATAGAATCCAAAGATAGTCAACTAATTCAATTCAATATGAAAATAGAGAGAATTTTATTTGATGTCTACATAGGATTGTTGGTTAGAAATGGAAAAGTTATTGTTGTAATGTTTAAGTATGTTGGATTAATGATTCATTTATATTATTCTTAGTCTAATTATTGTTACTATGGTTATATCTCTAAGGGATATTTTGAGACAAATAATATTAGTTAAGTGAATTGTGGAGAGATTCTTGAGTGATTATAGGAGATGATCATTTCGTGTGATAGCTCTTGAGCATGTATAAATATATGTTTTAGACACAGATAATATTAGTTAGTTAAGTGAATAGTGAAGAGAAAGTTGAGTGATTATAGGAACTGATCATTTCATATGATAGCTCTCTAACATGTATAAATATATGTCTTGGTAATAAGAATGATTGAGTTGATGTGTAGTATTGTTGAATTTTTATGTTGTTCCGTTATTTCTTTTATTTATTTATTTATTCATTTCATATGATGGTTAGAGACTTCATCGCACAAGCTGCTATGTTCAACCTGGATGCTTTCTATCTTTTTCATTTGCAAATATACAATATTTCAATAGCTTTTGGAATCTAGAATCCACTGCCTAGTCCCTTGCTCCATAATTATTTGCAGATATACAATATTTCAATAACAACATTTGGTGTTGATGCATAATCCATTGCCTCGGATTCCTTAGCATGGATTTTGTCCGAATGCCATTTCTTGACCAATTTCTTGTAAGCACATCGGACATTCAAGCAAGTATTCTACATACCCAAATTCATGTAAAAAAAATCCTCTTTACTGTCCTGCATTTCCACATTTAAATATTTATTTTAGCGTAACCTCCACATGGCCACAAGAATCTCCAAAATCTCTAGGGATTTCTCACGTCAAAGTTCTCAGAGTTCGGATCTTGATTTCTCCTTGCCACATTAGTGTACGGTCATAGTTTCGACATGATAAGCTTCAATCATGGAAAAGTTAAATAAAAATGTAGTTGTGGCAAGAGGAGAAATGATTGAAGATAGGATTTTCAAATTCACCTTTGCCTCAAGCAAGTTACATAATTTGAAGGCTACAAAAGAAGTGAATAGCATGCTTTGACATTTGAAAATAGGACACTTGATTTTCTAGAATTTGCTGTCGTTGAGAATTTTAATATGGTGAATGGTCTTCCTTATCTTAAAATTTATGATGAGCTTTACGAAGGGTACATATTGGGAAAGCAACATAGGGAAAGATTTTGAAATAGAATTTGGAAGGCTAGAGAAAGTCTAGCATTAGTATATTCAGTCCTATTTAGTTCCATGGAAACTGTTCCTTTTGGAAATGAACTATGTTTTCTTATCTCCACTGATGATTATTCCAAGAAAACATGGGTATAATTTTTGCATGAGAAGTCATTAGTATTTACACATTTTGTTGAGTTCAAGGAAATGGTTGAAAAGCAAGGTTGTTTGAAGATTCTCACCCTAAGATAAGATAACGGGGGAGAATATAAGTCAAATGAAGTTATGAATTTTTGCAAAAGGAATGGAATAAAGTGAGAGTTTACCAATTCATATTATCCTCAACAAAATGTTGTCGTGGAAAGAAAAAACAAGACCATAGTTGAGATAGCTTGATGCATCCTGAAACAAAGTGTCTTGGAAATGAATTTTGTGCCAAAGTAGTTCATATAGTTGTCTACACTCTCAATAGGTGTCCTACAAGAGTTGTATTGGACTTTATTATAGAGGAAGCATGGTTTGGATACAAACCTAGTGTTGCACTCATGAGAATATTTGGATGCATTGCATATGCACATGTCCCTAAATAAAAGAGAATAAAATTGGATGATAAAAGCATCAAGTGTATTTTCATTGGATATAGTACATGAATGAGTCAAAGTTATAGGTTATTTGATCCTCAAGCAAGAAAAATATAATAAGCATAGATGTTGTGTTTGATAAGTGTTGGTCTCCAATCTACTAATGTAAATTATAGTGTATTTGATTGTCAATCTGGTGTTTGTAAGACTTAGAGATACATCCAAAATGTATGGACTTAGAGATAAATTTAGTTCTTTAAATGGAAATAATTCAAAAGCCAATCTAAGTGCTGAGTATGAAAGAAATGCTAAGCTTCTTTACAGAAGGTGTATTCATAGATATCTTACCATTAATTAGAAATCTAAAGTAAAAGCATTCAACTAATATTAAGCATTAAAATCAGTAAGCATTCAAACTAGTTTAGAGGCTTGTAAATTTCAGAAAGACTAAACCCTTTTACAAGAGATGCATTCTTTTATTTTCCACATTCATCAGCAACATAACTAATTTTGAAATCAAGTAAAACACAACAACATTACCTACAATGAAATGTAAACTGAACTAAAGCTCATACCAAAATTTACTTGAAAAGAATGAAAAAGGAGAAGTGTACTAGCTTGGCAAAGGGGGCCCTCTAGTGCTTCAATTGTACACCTAGAGTTGTCTCAGTTAAGAAGGAATTTCCAGCAGCATTCACATAATCATCTCATAAACATCATCAAAAACAAAACACCAAACTGATCTCAAGACTAAAAATTCAAAGTTTTCTTCATTAACATAAGATGTCATACTAGTCCATGTCTTGGAGTATTTATACAAGAAGTTTGAAACTGAAAATGCTAATAATTCTCCTAAGATGATGATCATATCCATAAAATATGCTAGGAAGGTCGAATACCCCCTTTAGATCCATAAAATATGCACAAATGCCAAGAAAATCTAAAATTGTGCATGATTTTCTGCTAAAACACAATATTTTCTGTTGAAGTGCCCCTGTTTGACCAGCGTTGACCGGGCACCTGGAAAGCTCAGATCTCGAACCTGATAGGTATTCATCCATCCTTGTACATCAAGGATCATGACACATGTCTCTGATTTCACCTAGCTATCCTGAAAGTACACGAACCTTGGAGCAATTACAGGATTTAGTCAAATCCTGTAATTTTTGATAAATTTTTAATTTTAATGCTAAAAATTCAAAAATTCAATTCTTAAGCTAAGGAATGATAAATGTACCTTGCATAGGCTGTTTTATGGAAAATATAGAATAAAATGAAGGGAAAATGGATGGTTTTGGAGACAAAAGTATGGTTTTATGGAGTGAAAGGAAGCATAAAAATGTACTCAACAATGAGAAGGGAATTTATCATCCAGAACATATACATATAGAATTAATCAAGGATGAAGTAGTAATTGGTGATGGATTTAGTTCTAAGTCAAATAAGTTAGATGAAGTCAAGAAGAAGCCTAAGTGGATAATCATAGGCCATTTAGAAAGTAATATATTGGATAGAAACTCTGAGAGAAGAGTTACTATATCACAAATTTGCATTGTGAATTTTTCTCTCATGACAACGGTAATGAAGATGGATGAACCGGATAGTTATGTAGAAGCATAACAAATGAATGAATGGGATGGAGATATGGAACTAGAGTTTAATGCCTTGGTGAAAAATGATACATGGGACTTGGTCAATTTACCCAAAAGGGAAGGATGTAATTGGTACTAAATGGGTGTATAAGACTAGGTATAAATAAGATGGTACAATTGATAAACATAAAGCCCGTTTGTTGCCAAAGGTTATGCACAAAAGGGAGGAATTGATTATATAGAAACCTTTGCTCCAGTGGAAAATTTGGACACAACCAGGATGTTACTTGTGCCATTAACTACATAGTATAAGTGGAAATCTTTTCAAATGGATGTTAAATAATCTTTCTTAAATGATTACATGGATGAATAAATTTATGTATAGCAGCTTGAAGGTTTTGAAATTCCAAGTAAACAAGATCATGTTTATAGGTTGAATAAGGCCTTGTATGGTCTCAAACAAGCACCAAGAGCATGGTATTCGAGGATTGATAAATACTTTCAAGATCATGGCCTAGTTAAGAGTTCATTTGAACCCAATCTCTATATTTTTCAGTCAAGACAAGATTTTCTAATAGTTGCATTATATGTTGATGATTTGCTCTAAACACGGAATAATATTGAATTGTTTCAGAAGTTTAAGTCACATATGATCTCTGAATTTGATATGATAGGTATTGGTGAGTTGCATTATTTCTTGGGCATTGAAGTATTGGAGAAGCAAGATAACATTTTCATGTCGCAAGACAAGTATACTTGGGATATTTTGAAGAAGTTAAACATGATGAGTTTCAAACCAATGATAACTCCTTTGGAAATTGGGTTGAATTTATACCAAAACGATGAATCCAATCCAATTGATGCTACTCTATGTCATCAATTGGTTGGGCATTGAAGTATTGAAGAAGCAAGATAACATTTTCATGTCACAAGACACGTATACTTGGGATATTTTGAATAAGTTAAACATGATGAGTTGCAAACCAACGACAACTCCTTTGGATATTGGGTTGAAGTTATACCAAAATGATGAATCCAATCCAATTGATGCTACTCTATGTCATCAATTGGTTGGGAGTTTGATCTACCTAACTACAATTCAACCAGATATATGTTTTACAATCAATATGGTATCAAGATTTATGTTAAATCCCCAAGAAATACATTGGAAAGAAGCTAAAATAATTCTAAGGTATCTATGTGGTACAATTGGGTATGGTTTAGTATACAGATCTATAGAGGATTTCGGATTGATTAATAATGTTGTTTTAGATTGGCTAGGTTGTATGGATGACAAAAAATATAACTCATGGTATACATTCAACATGGGTTCAACAATAATTGCTTGGAGTATCAAGAAGCAACATTCATTTTTTCTCTCCACAACAGAAGACGAGTACAAAGCAACAACTACAACAACTTGTGAAGTAATTTGGTTAAGAAGAGTTTTGGAGGCTCTACATGAGCAATAGGAATAATCCACACAATTGATTTGTGATAATCAAAGTGATATTAAAATGACTAAGAATCCTACCTTTCACAAGAAGACCAAGCAAATTGATATATATTATCATTTTGTTTTAGATTTGGTTCAACAAGGTGTATTTGAGATTATGCATTGAAAAACATAAGAGCAAGTTGCAAATATTTTCACCAAGGAACTACCAAAGGACAAATTCTACAAATTCAGAGATAATCTTGGAATCTTTCCAAATGATAATTATGGGGGAGAAATGTTGGGTTGATGATTCATTTGTACTATTCTTAGTATGATTGTTGTTAGTGTCGTTATATATTGAAGGGATATTTTGAGAGAAAGATAGCATTAGTTGAATGAATTGTGGAGATATTGTTGAGTGATTATAGGAGATGATCATTTCATGTGATGGCTCTTGCACAGGTATAAATACATGTCTTGGTAATAAGAATGATTGAGTTCGTATGTAGTATTGTTGGATTTTTATGTTGCTCCATTATTGTTGGTTTCATAATTTCTTCAAAATATGGGACTTATGAAGCAACACTATTAGCTTTTTGTATCAGATCATTTATGAGGTCATAATTTTTGAAGGTCGAAGGTTTTGGTGATAGGAACATATTGTGACATTGTGGAACATATAGAGATAAGAGTCATTTTTTGTGATAAATATTTTTGTTGTTAGGGATCATAGACATCCCTAGTTATTATGTATCATTCTACAATCACATGAAGAATGCGCTTTTTAATTCTATAATGGAATTAAAAATGTGAACTTTTTCCTTGGAATATGTGTGTGTGTGTGTGCGCACACACACGTGCACCCACACACACACACACACATTCTAGGTTACATTTCCCAAAGAAAACCCCCAAGTACTTCCCCTTATTTTGTGGATGGTACCTAGGGTAAACCCTAGAATATTCATGGCACAAGGGTCAACAACAAGGATAAAATATATTACAAAAATATATTCATTAAGATATCAACATGCCACTTGTAGGATTTGAACCTAGGCATGGAGAATAACAATCATTCCTCCCGACCACCTTAGCTAAACCCAATTTACACACACACACACTTTTTTTTACAAACCTTGAGTTCTTGAGATTAAAATATGTGATGGTTGGTTCTATTGATAATATACATACTTTCAATAGTATGGACATCATCCTTTAAGGCACATAATATAAATACATGAAATGAAAATAAAGGATGAGCATGATATGATTCAAAGTACCCATCTACTTTGGTGACATCCTTATCACATGGTTTAAATCTTTTTTTTTTTTATAACTAGAACTGGACTAAGTATATATTAATAGGGGTTGTGTCGAAGCAAACAACGAGCAAAAGTATTAAAAAATGAGGTTTCTATCCTATCAAAATTTCTAGATCTATAACACCATGCAAAATAAGTCTGATAGGATTATTACTATGCTCATCAGAGCTGATTACATCTTTATACAAACTAACTAAACACCATAAAACTTTGTCAAACATTCATTAGTTTGAATAAATAGAGTCCTAAATTTATGGATCTCTAGGAGGAGGCATGCATCGTTCCTTTGTATCCATAGGGGCAATGCCTACGTTCTTGGCACCTACATCAATGTTGGCTCCTTCTTCTCAGTGTAGCAGTCCACCCTGAACATAAGATGTGGAAACCATATGCTGGGGGTTGAGATGAGCCTTTATCTGTTGAATTTCATATTCCATGCTATCCATTCTCATGTTGATAGCAATCAAAGACATATTTGTTTCTTGGTTTTTGGTAATGATTGGGTTGGCTAGAGCCTGCTCAAAATCCCCAAATTTGCTAGAAAGATGGTGAAGGGATGAGCTACTTGATTGGGAAAATTCTTCATGATGCCTAAGAACCTACTTAAAATTATTCCATGATGGCTCCATGGCTGGATATTGCAGGAAAATAGACTGAAAAACCCAATTCTTTGTAATGGCTAGGTCACCATCCCAAATAATTCTCAAAGAATAACCATGATGAAGAGATTTCAGAATAAATTTACTAGGAAACTTACATGAAATCGAGCTTGAAAGGAGGATGGTGTTACAAAATGTTTTGTTTGTGGACATGAAACTTCCCTTGGATTACTAGACCCCTATACCAAGACACAAACATTACAAGTGGACACTAACATCCCTTTAAACTCATATAGAACAATCAAATGGAGAAGGAGAGAAAGAATATGATGTACCTTGTTTCGACGTTTGTCCTTGCTGCTTCCAACCCCTGAGCTTGATCTCCAAACTACGTGGCGCAAACTGAGATCTGCAATGGATAGTGAAGAGAAACAACTATCTCCTATTCTACATGATTATATAAGATAGGTCTATCTATGAATATTAGAGAAACAATAGACAATCATATGCAATAATACACAAGCTTGAATGGAATAGGCCAATTATATTCAAATGAGAACCCAAAGAGAATATTTACAGACCATGATTGATGTAGCAACATCCTCTCCAAGCTCTCCTTGTCAAACCCTTGAATGAATATACCAATATCAATATGATGATACTCTGACTGATTACTTCCACACTAGATCAGAGGTTTGATATGCTCAGCTCTAGCTTCCTTTCTCCTTGGAAAAACATTCAATATATAGGCTTGAGAGGCACAACCACCATGAGAAAATGAGGGACATGTTTGAGGATATGGCTTCTTGAGGTTTGGATCAGATCCTAATGTGAAGCCAGAACATGGGGCTCAAACATAACTAACCCATCTTGAGAGAGCTGGCCCATAGAATAAGGTGGAGGAGATCCCCCTTTTCCTTCAACAAGAATGGCTCTCCCCCAGATTGAGAGACATGGTGCCACCATAATAGTGGTGCTCCACTAACATGACAGAGGGGTCACCATGGCCCTCCCCCAACATGGTCAGGGGGGCACCACCCTTCATAAATGCTAAAAAATAGGTCGAATTTTCCAAGGAAAATATGTGTTTTGACCTATAAATGATGGGTTTCTTCCTCTCATATGACTTAGGGGTCATGGAAAATTGTTTTCATGGTTTCAAGGGGTGGAGACACCTTTCAAAGTGAATGCAACACTTGGGAAGGTGCATACGACACTTGCGACAGTGCATGTGACACTTACCAAGGTGCATACATCACTTTGCGACACTTGTGACACTTAGGATGAGATACCTAGGTGTGCGATTTTGATGTGTAACAGATGGTCATAGAATCCCAAGAGTCTTCTGAATCTACAACCTAGAGAGCGTTGAAATCTCATTTTGAGGCCAATTGACTAGATTAAACAACACAAAATCCATAAAGTAGATCCTCCTCTTCACTGAGCACGATCCTCCTCCATAACATCCAGAAGAACGCTATCAAGAAACCTTCCCATAGTTGAAATGACCATTGCAGAACCCATCGAACCCTGAAAAAATCTTGGATGCCACACTTCCGAAAGAAAGCTCACACAAGGGAATTTAATCCCCAAGTGACCGAGGAGGGGGGAGCGTTGCCCAAGCGCAACCACCTACCAACTCATGGGCACACAAAACGAAAGGGGATGGGACATCAAGGAAGAAAAAGAACCCTCCTAACCCATTCACCCTTTGTCATCCCAACTCCTTCCTTGGCCCTTTGGTCAACAAGGGAGTTCAAGTTCCTTTTGATGTGGAAGATTTTGAACTCATCAAAGCTTACACTCAGAGCAATAATATTATTTTTTATACCATTAAATAGATTGCTTTCAGTTTGAGTTCTTTTGGTGACTGCTCGAACCACAATCATTGAGTTGCTAAAAACTAATACCTTGGTGATATTTCACTCATTGGCGATACTCAGTCCCTGTAGAAGAGCATATGCTTCAACAATATTGTTAGATGTGGCTCCCAATCCCCATGGATAATAAGTGATGATATTTCCTTCAAAATCAAGAAGACTCCCACCTACACTTACAACCTCAATGGTTTAAATCATTTTTACTAAGTTAAATAATAATATTCAAGAAAGATGATCATGATAAGACTATAAGTGTTGACACTAGAAGATAATCTCATCATTTAAATAATAATGCATAAACAACTAAAATGATATGAAAAATAAAAATGAATCACCACCCACTTTGTAATATTATATCAAATAAAAACTAAAAAATATTTTGCAGTAATATAATACTATTTATGACTAATACTAGTCAACCGATCAAATTTATGTCTAGAAGATTAGATTAGTTACCATACTTGTAGAGCCAAACCACATTACCAAAAGCATATTTAGATAACTTGAAATATTTTGAAATAAAAAAATTATAACAACACTCACCAACTATTTTATAATTTTGCCTTTATAATACGTTGAACCTTATACAAATATTAAGAATCGAATTGCATACATTTCACTTTGGACATAATCCTCTATTTCAAAATTTTCATGACTCCACCCAAAAACGAATGCACACCGACTAATATTGTAGATTTTGGAGAACTACACACATGATTCTTATGTTCATTTGTGCAACTATTGGGAAGCATTCCCATCTACAACAATCAATTTGAACCCACAATAAAATAAAATCATGGCTTGTTCAATCACATATGAACACAAATAAATAAACTTTTTTAATTACATGTCACTAAATTCACTGTACAAAATATATAATATATATCACCTAAAGCTCAAATATTATCATTAAAAATAGACATTTACAAATCTATTCCCAAAATAATTAAGGAATCATATGCACTCCATAGTAACACCTTCAATTGCAAAGATTAACATCTATAAGATCACCTAAAGCTAAAATATTACAATTAAAAATAGACATTTGCAAATCTATTCACAAAATAATTATGGAATCATATGCTCTCCATAGTAACACCTTCCATTGCAAAGATTAACATCTATAAGATAGTCATTTATGGATCATCCTCAATTGATTAATGAGAAAATGTTAGGGTTAACATTACATTTTCTTGGCTTCATTACTACTTCAAAATTGAATTCTTAGAATAAAATTAACCCCTACATCCTTTAAGGATTGGTTTGTTAATTAGATATTTTAATGTTGAATGATATATATAGAATTTATGGTGGCATCCTAACAAATAATGTCTAAAAATTTGTAATGCATACATCATTGCAAGATGTTCACATTCTATTGTGGAGTAATTGTATTCTACTTAGAAAAGCTTGTGACTTGCAAAGTAGATTAGATGGTTGAAATTTTCCTTAATCTACACTAGAATTACTCCTAAAGATATCCTTGAGGCATCCACATGCACATTAAATTCAATGGACCATTCTAGAAATTTAAGTATCGAGGAATGAAAATAAAAAATAAAAAATTGTCTCAATTGAAGTTCGAGAGGTCAAGATATTGCTGATTTGAAATCAAATATTTCAGGGTTTTTTCATGACAACCAAGTATACTACAAATATGATATCTTCTGATAGTTTTCTTAGATTTCCATCA
>ML792047.1:364705-378881 GCA_009831015.1 Picea engelmannii
AATTTAAGTCGGTGTCCATTTACCACAAAGGAGACTTGTCCATCGTCAATTGTTTTAATTTTTACAGCTCCATTGTCATATACAATGTCTACCTCGTAAGGGCCCAACCAACGGGTGGTAAGTTTTCCTTTGAAGGTTTTGAACCGGGAATTAAACAACATGGCCCAATCACTAGGCTGGAAGTGTTTCTTTTTAATAAACTTGTCATGCCACTTGCTCCTCTGGTTTTGGACCAATATTATTCGTTGGATGGCATCTTGCCTGATTTCATCCAACTCATTCAACTATAGGGCTCATTGCTTCTAAGCCTCATCCAGGTTCAATCCTAATTCCGCGACAATACAGAAGGTCCTTACTTGGAATTCTATTGGTAAAAGTACTTGTTTCCCATACACTAGCTCATAAGGGGTATTCCCAGTGGTATTTCTCCAGGTAGTTCGGTATGCCCACAAAGCCTCTGGGATCCTATCAGCCCAATCTCGGTGATGTAACTAAACAGTCTTGGTCAAGATGGCTTCCAAAACTTTGTTTGTGGATTCTACCTGACCATTGGCTTGTGGGTGGTATGGAGAAGATTTACAATGTTAAATCCCATATTTCTCTGTTAGCTCTTTCATCAGCTTGGAAGTGAATTGAGTGCCTTGGTCAGTAACAATTTCACGAGGGACACCGAAGCGGGTAAAGATGTCTTCATAGATGAATTCAACAATAGACTTCTCTGTGGCCCTAAATAAGGCTTTTGTCTCTACCCATTTGGTGACATAGTTCGTACAAACCAATATATAGTTCTTCCTACGGGACATGGGTGAAATTGGTCCTACAAAGTCGAGGGCCCATTTTTCGAAGGGTTCTATCATAACTTGGGCCTGTAAAGGCATTTCATCAACTGATGTAGGTCTACCTATCCTTTGGCAACTATCACAACTTCTCACATACTTGGCAGGATCTTTGAAAATGCTAGGCCAATAGTAACCTGAATGTAACACCTTATATGATGTACGTTTGTCAGAGAAATGGCCACCACATGGTCCATCATGACAACTTCGTAGTATTTCAAGTACCTCGTCCTCTTGGACACATCTACGAATAATCAAATCAGGACCTGTGCGAAAAATATCATGACCAACCCAAGAGTAATTAGCACTCTGTGTAATAATTTTTCGCTTTTCATGAGGTGACAAATGAGATAGTAAGCTCCTAGTAGCCAGATAGTTTGCCATATCCACAAACCATGGGGTATTGACAGAGAGGGAAAACATATGCTCATATTGTAAACTATCATCTATAGAGGTATCATCATCCTCATTCTTTATCTGGGAAAGAAAGTCACCTACTACATTATCCTTTCCAGGTCGGTCAAGCACAATGATATTAAATTCTTGCAATAACAAGAGCCACCTAGTTACTCGACCATTAGTTATAGGTTTGTTCATGAGAAACCTAATGGCAGAATGATTGGTGTGTACAAATTATTCATAACCTATAATGTAATGACGAAACTTGTTAATAGCACGAACAACTGCCAAGAACTCTTTCTCAGTGACTATGTAGTTCAACTCAACAGGGGACAAGTTCTTACTTACAAAATAAATGGCATAGGACTGCTGGTCCTCTTTCTGCCCTAATACCCCTCCTATTGCTGTGTCAGAGGCATCAATGGACATATTAAATGGGAGAGTCCAATTGGGTCCTCTAAAAACTGGTGCCACACACAACTTGGCTTTTAGGGTTTCAAAGGTAGTTTGACAATGCTCAGTCCAAACAAAATCAACATCTTTTATCAATAATCCAAACATAGGTGCAACAATCTTTGTAAAATTTTCAATAAACCGTCGGTAATATTCAGCATGTCCAAGAAAGATTCTCACCTTTTTTTGAGTCTTGGGGGGTGGAAGTCTAATAATGACCTCAATCTTTGCAGGATCGACTTTTATTCCTTCTGTTGGTGTTGGAAGTCACTCCTAGATTGCAACAGGAGCAGAGCCCGACGCCCATCAGTTTATGTCACGATTTTGTTTTAAATGGGGTGATCGAATGTGAGTGAAGTCAAAATAGTATCATTTAACTCAGAAATCTAGGCCAGAAATGCACAAGGAAGTGAGGGCCATAACTAACTTCAGCTAGGAATTTGAGTTAAAGCGAGAGCAGAGGGAAGACTAGGGAGAAAAGAGGGGAGACTGCTCTGGGCATCACGCCTTCCAACAACTTGGGAAAGAAAAATGAGACACTAAAATGTGCCTAAATGACACAGTGATAACTGCACACTGATCAAACCTATCATACTATGCAACCACGACCATTCAGCTGGATCCTCCAATTCCAAATCATTCAGTGTAAGATGAAAAAGACAACGTGGGAGACTGCTTAAGACTGGTGCAGAGATTGCAGTGACCAACCATACATCATCCTACAATGTGCGACCCTCGACTAGATCCTCCAATGCCAAGTGTTTTAAACATCTAAAAAACAAAATAAAAGGAAATAGAAGCTGAATTCCATTAATTTGACAGTCTCAAATCAAAATACATAACCAGAGCTTCCTTAGAAACTTTACAGTCGGGAGCTAAACTCAACCATCGATCTCTACAAAAATGGAAAAAATGCCTACATATACTCCTCCACTTTCGCCCAACAGAGGTGTCTCAGGACTTTCAAGGTGTGGCATCTCCTCAGTCAAATCTGGCCTGAACTCCTTTGTCAAACGCCACCTTAACTTTGCATGGCCTTTGCAGGGGAGGTAGCTGAAACATTAAAGGCTAAAATAGCGTGTGCAGACTCCTCTGGTCAGACGAGAACTCAGCATGACTTCTTTGGAGAAAACCAGCGTACAAGACCATCTCGGGCAGACTACCTGCTGGAACCTCCATGCTTTGCATTTAATGAGTGAGCCGAGGTTTCAACTACCTCCATCCACCTTCATTTATTTTTAGCGAGGACCAAGATTGAGGTCGAGTTGAACTGGTCTCTAGAGAATGCGGTGATCCCTTCTGCAGCTAAACCCGATGCTTTGGCCCTTTGTGTAGTTCTTTCTATCGCCCCCAAGTGACCACGGGCTGTGACCCTTTGCCTATCTTCAAAGGCATTTTCGGCATTTCACGTTTCGTTGATGGGAGGAGGCTGCTCCTTGTGCTTCAAATTTATGAAAGGCAAGGTGGCGACATAGCCTAATCGCGCGCCACATACCCCTCTTGGATCATGCGGCCTGGATCATTTCGATGAGACTGTGGGCCTGGGTCTTGGATGCCTTCAACACTTCGCATCTCGAGGCTGGGAGGATGCTGGTCCTTGTTCTTCAAAGTCACGATAGGCGAAGTTGCGATAGAGCCTAATCGCGTGCCACGTACCCCTCCTTCATCGGATGGCCTGGATCATTTCGGCAAGACTGTGGGCCTGAGTCCTGGATGCCTTCAACAATTCGTGTCTCACGACTGGGAGGAGGTTGGTCCTTGTTATTCAAAGTTGCGATAGGCGAAGTTGCGATAGAGCCTAATCATGTGCCACATACCCCTCCTTGATCGGACGGCCTGGATAATTTCGACGAGACTGTGGGCCCGGGTCTTGGATGCCTTCGACACTTCACGTCTCGCGGCTGGGAGGATGCTGGTCCTTGTTCTTCAAAGTCGTGATAGGCGAAGTGGCGATAGAGCCTAATCGTGTGCCACGCGTCCCTCTGGATGGACGGTCCTGATCATCTCGACAATATTGTGGGCCCAACTCCTAAGCTCTTTTAGTGCTTTGTGTCTCATAGCTGGGAGAAGGCTAATCCTCATTCTTCAAAGTCGTGATGCGCGAAGAGGTGATAGAGATTAATCACACGCCACGTATCCCTCCCATGTGCTAAAACTTGTGCAACTCCATGGCTCTGGCTTACCCGATGATCGACGATCTGCTCCATCAATTGATCCTCGTCGTTGAATCCCGGATCGCCCATCTGCTAACACTTAAGTCCGAAATGGACTTCTTTTGTGTCTTGCGCTTGGTGCTCATGCCTGCGGCCTTTGAATAAAATGCATTTGATGGGTTTTTTAAGCCCCATTTCTTCACATTTATGCCATGGGCTCGAATCCTGGAGAGAAAACACCCCCTTGCAATAATTTGCGCTAACATTAGGCTCCATGGGGGATAGATTCGTCCCTGCGATGCTCCTGTGTGTTTGCCCTTATCTTGTCTGGGTGCATCCCACTTAAGCACCAAATCCCCGATTTCAAACTCCTTCTTCCTGAATTTCCTGTCAAAGGCCTGTTTGACCTTCTGCTGATGACTATGAGCTGCGTCCATCACCTATTCCCTGATCTGTTGTACTTCCACCATCTGATGAATCCTTCTGACCATATGATCCGACTCTCCTTCATAATCTTGAAAGAACTTCTCTACAGGTAAGGCGAGCTAAGTGGGAAAAACCGCCTCTGTTCCGTAGACCAGCTGGAAAGGCAAGGTGCCCAGGGACTTCTTCATTGTTACTCGGTCGAACCATAGCGAAAATTTGAGATTTGAATCCCAATCCCTCTTATTGTCTTCCAATAATCTTTTAATGAGCTTGATTAGGCTTTTATTATAATATTCAGCCAATCCATTTCCTTGAGGATAATAGGGTGTGGAGTGAATTAGCGAGATCTGGAACTGCTCACAGAACTTAATTAGAGGCTTAGATTTGAATGAAGCAACATTATCAGTGACAATCCTGCTGGGACAGCCAAATCTTGCTATGATATCCTCCAGGAAGTTGATAATTACTTTGTGTGATGCACTTCTGGTGGGGGAAGCTTCTATCCACTTGGTGAAATAGTCTGTTGCAGTCAGGATCCATCTATGTTGGCCACTTGAGGGAGGATGGATTTCCCTGATGAAGTCCAACCCCCACTGCTGAAAAGGTGTTGCAGCCACTACAGGCTTCAGTGGCAGTGGTCTAAGCTGGTGCTATCCTGAGAACTTTTGGCATTTGATGCAGGCTCTGATTTCTCTGTAGACATCAGCGAATAAAGTGGGCCAGTAATACCCAGCCCTGAGGATTTTGTGAGCCGTGGTCTTCCAGAAATGATGCCCCCCACAAAGGCCGCTATGGAAATCAAACATAACATTCTGGGCTTCTTGTGGATTTAGGCACCTTAAAAATACCCCTAGAGGGTCTTTCCAGTATAAGGCTCGATCAATGAGGCAATATCTGTCCGCCTTGAGATTTAAATCTCCCACCTTACTCTTTCCCATTCCATCAAGAGGCTTCAACTCTTGCATAAATTACAAGATATCTCTATACCAGGTGCATCATGCTAGCGATAAGTCACCCTGAGAACCTTTGTTGGATGACTCAACTTGCTGATTTTCTGAATAAGCATTGATGAAGCTGATCCCCAAGTCTTTGCAATTGGATTCACCTAGAAGCTTGGCTAAACCCTGCCCCTTTACCAACTTGGTGGGCTTAATATCCAGATCAAACTCCAGGATTTTGGCAATCCATTTGCCTCTTCTCCCATCTATGTCAGGCTGTATAAGGATGTCCTTCACAGAGGCTGAAGGAACGTATTCAATCACTTTTGAGTGCAAGAAATAGACTCTGAAAGCTTTGAGAGATTTCACCAAGGCATAGGCCTACTTCTCCATGATCTTGTACCTGATTTCTGCATCTCTTAATGCTTTACTGAAGAAGGCAATGGGTTTCTCTCACCCTTCCTCATTTTTCTGTAATAAGACCGCTGCTACTATATCAAAAGAAGTGAAAGAAAAAACTAGGAAGTCTTTGGAATAGTCCGGATTGATCAACACAGGTGCCTCAGTCAATGCCCTTTTTATTTGGATAAAAGATTCCTTGGGTTCATCAGTCCATTTTACTTCTTTTCCTTTCCTTAGCATGGCTGTGATGTGTTTCACCATCTCAGCGAAATTTGAGACGAACCTCCTCAGAAAGTTAATCTTCCCTAAAAAAGCCTGAACTTCCTTCCTAGACTGGGGAAGTGACAGGGTCTGAATTGCCTCTACCCTACTGGGATCAATCCTTACTCCTTCTATTGATACTATATGACCTAACAATTTCCCCTCCTTCATGGAAAACAAAGATTTTTTTGGGTTTAAGGATAGGCCAAACCTCCGACACTTCAAGAACATTTTTCTCAGGTGACAGCAGTGCTCTTTGTCAGACCTGGAGAAGACTGTGATGTCATCCAGATAGATCACCACAAACTGATATTTTTCCCCAATGAAGGCTATATCCATGGCTCACTGAAATGTTGCTCCTACATTCATCAATCCAAAGGGCATTTTGGCATACATGAATGTGCCCCAAGGAGTGGTGAAGGCAGTTTTTTCTCTGTCCTCAGGCATGACTGATATCTGGTTATAACCAGAAAAACCATCGATCGTGGATATCCTAGATGCACCAGTTACCCTCTACAATATGTGTTCCATGTTGGGCAGGGGGTAATTGTCCTTTCTTGAGCTTCTGTTCAGATTCCTGAAGTCGACGCAAAGCCTGATCTCACCACTTTTCTTCCTTACTGGGACCAAATTGGCCACCCATTTAGAATATCTCAAGGGGACAATGATTTGGGCATCTAACAACTTCTTCACTTATTTTTCCATGACAGGCAACAACGTGGGATTTATCTGTCTTAGCTTCTGCCTAAATGGCCTGGCCTCTTCCTTCAGTGGGATCTTGTGTTCAATGAATGATGTGTCATATGTCTTGAGGTCTTCATAGGTCCATGCAAACACATCAACAAATTCTCTTAATAAATCGGTATATTCGGCCCTCTGTCCTCTGGTTAAACTACTCGACAATTTGACAAACTTAGGCTCCTCCTGTGTGCCAATGTTGCACTCAACCGTGTCAGCATCTTCATCTGAAACCCTACCCTTTACTACCACATCATTCCCATTGAACAATCTTTCTAAAGGAGCTAGTCCCCTCAGAATGTGATTGCTAGGCAGCTGGATAATCTGGTGATTAGAAATTTCATTTAAAAACACCTCAAGGTAAGGGTCACCTTCAAGGTCAGGATCCTGATTAATGTGCAATGCAGAAAATTCATCAATAGATTGGAGAAATTTTTTGATTTCGATATCATCTTCGAATACCTTCCAATGTTTGACATTGTCTGGTACAGAGGGCCTATATTTTATCTCAACATCATATTTGACCATAGACAACAGAGAGATCTTGAACTGACTAGCTGAAATAACTAAAGAATCGGCCACAGCATTATCCTCCCTTGGGACAAAAGAAATGTTGAAAGCTGAGAAGAAATTATCAATTAGGTCCCATACCTCGTTCCTCTAACTTCTAAGCCGAGGATGCTTGGCCTGATAGACATTACTGACTTGTTGGATTATCAATTCTGCATCTGCGGACACTGCCATCTCGCTTATTCCCATTTCTTTTGCGGCCTTCATACCCAGAACAAGAGCTTCATACTCTGCCACATTGTTGGTGGTTTCAAATTCCAGCTTGTATGACAGGGATATGGTCTCTTGAGAAAGTGACATAAAAACCACTCCAGCGCCAATGCCTTCGCTAGAAGAAGCTCCATCGAAAAACATTTTCCAAATGGAGGTGTTTGGAGGAGGTGTCCCATGATCAAATAAGGGTTGCTTTCTGATTTGGAAAGGGGCTTCCAGAGCATCGGTGATCTGCAATAAACTAGACCCCAAATCAATGTCCAGTGCAAAGATGGGATGATTAGTGGGGTTTGCTTCATCACTGACAATATAGGCTAGCTGGGCTTCTCTGTACAACCTCCTGTGTTCCCCTCCAAATACTAGAATAGTAGCATATGTGAGATCCATCTGTAATGTTCCTCCAAGATTTTTAATCCAAGATCTTGACAACAACATGCCAAACTTGGGAGGAACGTCGACCACTACAATGTCCATGACCACACTCTTCATTGGCAGCTGAAACAGAGAGACCGCCAAGTCTTTGATGACTCCAAGACATTGCACCCTCCTTGAATCAAAAGAGTACAAATCATGATAAGCCTTTGTCACTTCCAATCCCAATTCTTCCACGACTATTTTGGGCATATGGTTATGGGAAGCGCCTGAATCCATGAGGCAGTTATGTACCACTTTATCATGTATGTTCAGGGATGTGTAGAAAGGAGGGGATGAATCATCTCTATCTTCTACCATGGGACCTAGGAAGACTGCTGGCTTTTCATCTTAGAGATTTATTGAGTCCGTGGAAGGTTGGGGGGGCTCAGATTGTAGCAGCTTGGAGAGGGACCTATTGAAATCTTCATTTTTAACTAGTTCAGATAGGGGTACAGGGATTCTAGTCTTCTGAATCTCATGCTCAAAACTAAAGGAGGAGAGAGACTTAGGAGCTTCCCTTACCTCGGAGACAGGTTCCTTTGTTGTCGGTGAAGCATTCTGAGTTTTCTTTTCTTTAGCAGTGGTTGTTGCAGCTTTAGTAGGCATTTTCGCTATGAGGGGCTAATCCTGTCTATCAAAATTCCCTTCTTTCTTTTTTGACCTGAGATTGTATCTGTTAGGAGTGTTACTGACCTTTTCCCTTTTACTTAACTCATTGATTTGAGTGTTGATAAGGGATTCTTTACATGTAGATTGAGTCAAATGAGGAAATGGGGAATTTTCCTCGATGCAGTGGATCTTAGGGTCGAGTTCATCCACCTCCTCCCCTTCTTCATGAGCAACTAGGCTATTCTAGAGAGGGGTCTGAATCCTCTGATCATCCCTATCTCTGCTTCTTTGTTACTTTGGAAAAGTCTATGGTATATTGTTACCAGGCCTCCTGAAACCTCTGTTATTAGTATTCTGGGGGTTTCTGTATGTGGGCTTCCCCTCTAACTCCCACTTCTCCATTCTAGCTGAAAGGGATTTCAATACTTTAGCTACCTCATCCATATAAAGGGGAAGGGGAGAGGAATGGGATGGGGAGGCATCTGTTCTTCTCCTGAATACATATTTGTTAGCCTTATTCCTTAGTCGGTCAACAACCAATATGTTAGACTCTACTTCCACGACTGCGTCTTGCATGTGAGCCAAAGTGGTGGCTCTCCTTTCCCTCAACAGGAGGCAGAAATCAGGATCAAAAGCGTTGGCATAAATGATCTTTGCAGAGTCTTCAGAGGGATTTATATCGATGGGGATCTTATTGTACATTTTATTAAATCTTTTGGAGAAGTCAGAGACAGACTCTCCTTCCTTTCTCTTCAAATACCCAAACTCAGTCATGTAATACATGAAGTCCTTTTTGTCTCCCCATTGTCTAAAAAAGGCACTATCCAAAGCCTCAATCCCATCAATAGATCCAAGAGGCAGGGCCCTAAACCATTTTCTAGCCTCGCCTTCAAGACTATGGACGAAAATCCTCATCCATACATCTGCATGCATGATAACATGATCGTATGTAAAACTATAGAAGGCTTCTAGGTGTTCTTCTGCAGTTATGTCTCCCTCGCTTGTAAACTTGGGCAGCTGCTTGAGGTAACCATCTGCTAGGAGGGCATTGAGAGGCTGAGGTAACACAAGGGGAGCATACCTAGCGGCTGTAATAGCCTCCATTCTGGTCATAGGGGGATTTGCTCCTACCATAGGGATATTAGGTGGAGGAGAACTCAGAGGGGAAGGGGCTCAAAAAGGGGATACTGGGAATGAGCTTCTAGGAAACAATGGGGGATTTAGGGAGAAGGCTAACGGGCTTGAGTCAACAGATGCTTCTCTCTGTGCAGAAGTGGCAATAATAACAAGAGGAGGAGTGGCAAAGCTAGGAGTGGGGAAGTCTGTTGTGGTCCTGGGCCCACACCAAGGTACAACTTCAGGGGAAAGGGGAGTGACAAGGATTTCTCCCTCCAATCCCAGACCGAGAGGGGAAAACGCAGCAGGAACACTCCCGAAATTTAGGAAATGGGAAACTTCAGAAAAAGGTCTGCTAGGAAGCTGAGGAGAAGAAAATTGAGTTTCTACAGAAGGAGATGGTGGATTACCTGGTTCAATGGTGGAAGTTTCTCCTTAAGAGGCCTTTCCTTTTCTGAAAATCACCTCCGGATCAGCTATAGGTGTAGCTAGAGGCAGTTGTGGATGGGACCACATGTGTCTGCCTATGGAAGCCACAACTAAAAAAACAGGTTCGCTCCAGTGGAGTTGCCAGGTGCACAGTAACAATCTTCAAAGGCTCTGATGCTTGATGCACCTTCAGAATCAGAGGCTCAATGTCATTCAATCTCAGAGAAAATTTTCAACTTCGTCCCCAACAACGACGCCAGAAATGTTGGCGTTGGAAGTCACTCCTGGATTGCAGCAGGAGCAGAGCCCGACGCCCATCAATTTATGTCACGATTTTGTTTTAAATGGGGTGATTAGATGTGAGTGAACTCAGAACAGTATCATCAGAAAACTAGGCCAGAAATGCACAAGGAAGTGAGGGCCATAACTAACTTCAGTTAGGAATTTGAGTTAAAGCGAGAGTAGAGGGAAGACTAGGGAGAAAAGAGGGGAGACTGCTCTGGGCATCAGGCCTTCCAACAACTCGGGAAATAAAAATGAGACACTAAAATGTGCCTAAATGACACAGTGATAACTGCACACTGATCAAACCTATCATACTATACATCCACGACCATTCAACTGGATCCTCCAATTTCGAATCATTCAGTGTAAGATGAAAAAGACAATGTCTGAAATGGACTTCTTCTGTGTGCTGCGCTTGGCGCTCATGCCTGCGGCCTTTGAATAAAATGCATTTGATGGGTTTTTTAAGCCCCATTTCTTCGCATTTACACCATGGGCTCGAATCTTGGAGAGAAAATTCCCCCTTGCAAGAATTTGCGCTAACACCTTCAGATGAAACATGATGTTTTAGAACCACTCCTTTAGTTAACAACATTTTTCATTTTTCATGACTTAGAGATAGGTTCATTTCGTGGCATCCGATGAGGACTTTTTCTAAGTTGTCTAAGGCTTCCTGGTAGGTGTTGCCATAAATTGTGAAGTCATCCATGTAGACCTCCACACAATCATGAATAAGATTGGAAAATATCCCTAATACTGTTCGTTGAAAAGTGGCAGGGGCATTACACAATATGAATGGTAAGTCCCTATAGGCATAGGTGCCCCAAGGACAAGTAAAGGTAGTCTTGTCCTGTTCCTTAGGTGCTATAAGAATCTGGTTGTACCCGCTGTACCCATCTAGAAAGGAGAAATACTTCTTTCCAGACAAGGCATCTAGAACTTGGTCAATGAAAGGAAGATGAAAGTAGTCTTTCAGAGTGGCCTTATTGAGTTCCCAGAAATCAACACAAATTATCCATTTCCCGGTCACTTTCTTTGGAACCACTACAAGCGGGGATAGCCACTTACTATCGGAGATGGGATAGATAAATCCAACATTTAAAAACTTTTGGATTTCCTCCTTGACTATGTCTTTGAGTGCTGTGTTCATCCTTCTCTGGGGTTGCCTAACTAGTGTTACTTCCCCCTGGGTGTATATATGATGGATGCATGTGTCAGGGTGTATACCCTTCATGTCAGTGTATTCCCAGGAAAATGCTCCTGATTGTTGTTTAAGGATATCTACTAACTATTTCTGTTGGTCTGTATCTAGCCCAGAGTTTATATGTAAAAATTTCCCTGTACTAATCTCATAGGGCATAGTATAAGACATGGCAGACTCATCGATTTCGAAAATAAAGATTTCGAAGACAAAACGGATGGATCTAATTGTTCTTGAAATTCTTCCCCAAACATGTACACAAATTGGGGAAAAGACTGTGGAAAATCCACACATGTAATAGCAGAAATGAATTGGTTTAGCACATTTTCTGGTGTATGCTCTTGAAGTGCCCTTGCACGGTCACTAGGCAATACAGGTTCTTCCCAGTATTTGTTCTCGTATGGACATTCAAGTCACCATAGATTCTCCATAATAGGTTGAGCTGGAGGGTAAATGGTGAGCTTCTGGATAGAGAGACCATTTGAGATGGTCATTTCTCCTTCTCTATAGCCAATAAATGCATTGGATGTGGCTAGCCAAGGTCTTCCCAAAATAACGGGATGGCCTTGGGCAAGATCCTTTGAATGAATGACAAGAAAATCTACAGGGTGCTCCCATGAGGCTAAAGTAACCATGACATCATCTAAAATCCCTTCAGGTATAACCCTAGTCTTATCTGCTAATTCCAAAATGGTTGGAGTAGGTCGAAGAAGAGGTTGTAACTGTAATTGTTCCAAGGTAGTAGTGGTCATAACATTGATGGCTAACCCTAGGTCTATGAGAGTGTTTCCGATGGAGACCTCCTTAATGGTTATGGTCACTACGGGGTTTTCTGGATTCCCATACTTTGCTAGCTTTGGCTGCTTTGATATGTACTTAGAGAGTCCTCTTACCAAATGTACTATGGGGGGGTCCTTTTGCTTCCTACCTAGCTTCTTAATACACAATTCTTTGACTACCTTACTATAGATTGGAATGTCTTTAATGGATTGAAGCAGAGGAATCTTGACACAAATAATTTTCAATTCATTCAAAATGTCAAATTCCAGTTGGGTGGTAGGTTTCTCGATTACCAATCGGTCTGGATAAGGAGGGACCTTCATAATTTGTGAAGGTTCATTTTGGGGAATCTTGGGTTCTTGATTCCTCGGGATAATAACATCTTCCCTCCTAGTGTCATCCGTGGGTTGTTGGGTGGTTTCTTCTTCTTATTCTTCCTGGATGACTACTGAAGGTCTCTGCCTATCTAGAACTTTTCCCGATCTTAGTTGAATTTCCTGTAATGGAACATGAGTAATGACATATGTTGGGAAGGCTTGCATCTCAACATTGTTAAGAGGTTGAGGGGGATTATTATTGGGATTCGGCACTGGCTGTGCTGGTAATAGTGTCAGTTTTGGGGAGCTTGAATTTTGATATTGTAGGGGTTGTTGTTGTGGGATAGGAGGTAAAGGTGGTGGGACAAAACCTGGCAAAAGTTGTGGAGTGTTTGATGAGAACTGAGGATAAGGATGGTTGTACATAGGGATAGGTGGAGCTTGAGGGTTTCCTTAGTTGTGTCCTCCCCTCCATCCTTGAATCCAAGGATGTTGGTATTGAGTAGACCAATTTTTCCAACCTGGTGAGTTCCATTGTTGTTGTTGACAATAGGGTGGAACTTGAGACTGTAGATCTGGGTATGTGGGTTGATTCCTAGGCTGCCATAGCCTCCTAGGTGCATACAAAGACTCCCCAGGATCTCCAATCCTATAGATGGATAATACACCGGGCAATGATGGACATTTTTTAGTCACATGGTCTTCTGTACAGAAGCCACAAACTGAAATGTTATCTAATGGGCACTCCCTTGAGGAATGCTTCCTCCTGCATCTTGGGCGATATATGCTCATTGCTACATTTTCCTCCTCCTGTTTCTTTTTTATTTTAAGGGCATCCAAATGGGAACCTATTATGCTTAAGATGTCAATCTTAAAGTTTTCTAAAAGGTTCCCTATCTCTGCTCTCGTGATACCACCTGAACTAACTAGTTTTAAGCTTCTATTGTAAGGGTCCCGAACATTCTTCCTTGTTTTGGCTCTACTCCTTGAGTAATTTTTAAACATTTCACATATTTCGGGAAATGGTTTATGAGAGATGTCACATGATGCCATCATGTTAAGAACACATAGATATTCTTCTGAAATTCCCTTAAGGAAAAGAGCCCCAACTGCATCCTCTGGGAGGTCATGGTATTTTGACTTCTGGGAGATACAACCAAATCTTTCCATATAGTCTTCAAGGGTCTCGTCTTCTAACTGTTGGACTTTAAAGATGTCATTATGAGACTCTTTGGTCTTGCAATAGTCTTGGTACTTCTTAAGAAATATGTCTTTTGTGGATTCCCAAGACCTAATATTGGATTCTCCCAACCACATGAACCATCTTAGTGCATAGTCTTCGAGGGTGGCAGGAAAGAGTTTTAATTTTTGGGCATCTTGCACATAGTTGTAGCTCCTGCACAAGATGTCAAATTCAAATAGGAAGGTGTTTGGATCTTCACTGTTTTTACCATAAAAGGTAGGCAGTGCTGAGAGAGGAATATTCTTCATGTTGACATTCAGAGTGGTGTCTAAAATCGGAAATCCAAAGGTAGTTTCGGTTTGGTTTCCAGTTTCTTCTTCCTCCCCGTGTCTTACATTTTTATGGTCCTCCTGATCACCCATATTGGCTTGGTTTCCAAAAAGAGAGTACCTA
>ML792047.1:386338-401386 GCA_009831015.1 Picea engelmannii
AAACTATGATTAAGAACTAGAATTAAATCTATCCATCCATCAAAGATCCCTGTCAAATGAAACCTAAATAGAGCTCTGTTTTATTCTAAAAACTCTGTTTGAAACTTGACTGTAAGATCATAAATAAAAGTGTAATTTGATATCTAAATGCATATGGGGTTATTCTAGAGACTTGCAAGTCTATCCCTAGCCTACAAAACTAATTCATGCTAACATAATCCATCATACTAACCTGCAAAAGAAAAATAAAACAATTAAATCACAGCTAGCTAATTAAAACATAAAACATGCATGTACAGGAAATAAAAGACAATTTAAATTATGAAATGTATAAACAACACACTGATCATCACTAGACTGCCGATGGCCCCCCCAACAAGTCGTGGCTACCCTCTACAAGCACACCACGAACTTTAGCAGACCGAATTCACCATGAAAGTTAAAAACGCAGTTCTAGCACTATTCTGGCAATGTGAAAAATAAAAAACAGAGTACAACGAGTTTATCTCCAATCTGATGGCTATTATACTTGCTTAACAATCTAATGATCATCCTAGTAGTATTTATAGGTTTACAACCTAGGTGGTCGACCACAGGAGGGTCGAACCACCTCTAAATTTGACAAATTACAATAAATGCGACCATAACTAACAAAATGAAAGAATCCAAATCGCCCTCTTTGGATAACTGAAATCAAGTTGTCTTGATCTTATTAGCTGGAGGGGGCGATGACAAACAAAACCCATGTGCCCGATTTTTCCACCACTAGCCGCCAATACCATAACCACCAACTCGCCTTGCGTTTTTGTGCAATACTGGGTGATGGAACGAGTGCTGGATCAAGTACCAGAACAAGTGCTGGATCAAGTGCCGGATCAAGTGTCGGAACAAGAAACATGGTGCGTTTTTCCCTGTAATAACATAAAAGCATGAATTAACTCTTGGAAGCATAAAAACATGATAAATTAAACTTGATTGAATCCCAACACACGAATTATACGTACCTCATGCCGATTATACCATTTTATCATAAAATTCTTCAAAAAGCTCCTTTGAAATATAAAAACGCATGTGTACATATGGAAAAAAGTGTATAATAATGTCATGAAAATGATCATATCTCGGGCCCAACACTCATTGATATTTCTCTTAGCCGCTATGGCTAACTGAACTAACCAAGATTTCTTATGCTTACTCCTTTGCAAGTGAAATCTTTCAATAATATTAGATTTTATGTAATTATGACTAGCTCCATAATCAATTAAATTTGCCATGAGCTGATTACTGATCTTACCCTCTATAACACACTCGACCCCCTAAGTAACATTTTAAGGAGTGGAGCGTTAACCTTTCATGTTTGTTCAACTATCTCAATGCTTCTCTTTGAGGGCACCATCATATTTTGCTCATCAAGAGCTTTCCAACGACTATAATTATGCTTAATTCCAAGTCTGGGATCAAAGGTTATGGCCTCCCGTGTTTTCTTGGACTCACAAGGTCAAAAACCAATGCATTGCCACATGGGACTCAAGCACTTGTGTCCTCCATCGTGGAAACATCATGGAGTTGATGTGGTGCCTGTCCTAACTCACCGCCGTGGATAGTTTGTCCACATAAGCCTATCGTCGTCGCCAAACTTCATTTAAGTGAAGTACCGGATATCCATTATGGATGTCGTGACGACGATTCACCTATCGATCCTTTTCCAGATCCAACAATACTCATGCCACTCATCCCTTCTTTTACTTTCATTAAATGAATCAGGGGGACCCACAATGGTTTGACGATCAATATTAATCATTCACCCCACGTTGACCAATGGTCTAGATTTCCTACCCTTTTTTCCAACGTTGATGCTCCTAACCAACACCTTACATGTTTTAATCCTAAGCCCCTATGATAACGCATAAGGATCAATGATCCAAATCTCACGTCACATCCCCGATGAGATCGACGACTGTCGAAGTTTCAAGCCTCTTTCATCGTCAACACTCTTTAGGTGATATTTAACTTACCATCCCCCTATTTTTGATGACGATGCCTTGGGAATCAATGGTCTAGAACCAATGGCTTATCGATCTGATGACCATCATTTAAAATGAGAGTTCAAAGAACCTCCTCTCCCAATGGGACCCACATTTGTCCCTTCGACTAATCTTCTGGTAACATCTGTCACCCCATTTTACACATGGACTACTGAGTTGGAAATATGTGTCATCATGAAATCCTCATCCTTTTTCATAGCATAAATGTGATCTTATAGAGATCGATGATGGAGGATACACTCCTTTTAGACATAGATCGAAGGTTCTTGTTAACTCTTGTGCCACTTCGTTGTCAACACTTCTCTAGTGAAACTTCCTCTTCCCACTTTGGTCACCGACAACGATGCACATAACATTGACGATGTAGATATCTCCTCATTGTCCTGACCAGATCGATGAATTTTGTTCTCTCTCCGACTTTTACTGTCGTTGCTGAAATTTTATAAGTTCTGTCTCTCGGTCATTCTTGACGATAGATCTTTGTCGACGAAGGGTTGAGATTCACTCTTCCCACCAAATCGATAGTCATAATTTCTTCCGAATCATCTCATGGTTTCTCGACTAGTTAGCCCACTAATTAGGACTTAATACTTTTTTGGATTCTGCCAAGTTCTGTCCATGTATTCTAAGGTCTACAAACACTCTCTGACCATCGCTGGTCTCTCAACCTCGTGAATGAGTAATACCCTTGAAAATATTACAAAGTCTCCACCACAGATTGGGTTTTTTCTCAGGATTTCGGGTCCTTCCTTTCTTACAAAAAAATTCCCCGGTTATAGGACACCCCATCACTGGTTGAATGATGCTTTTGTCCATGTCTTGCAAACTTTTCTCTAATGCAACATGGTATTTGGGGACACAAAAATTCACACTCGTTCACTTTCACAATTTAGCAGATAAATTAAATTCCATGGCAACATAACCGATTTCTCAGAGATTTCGCATAATCATTTGTAAGCATTCACATTTCCCATTGTATCATGAATTTACATACACATATCATTCATATTCAATTTCAAGAATCTAAGTTAAACACTTATCCGATAAGGAAATTTACCAACACCAAATGACTGAGAGAGGACACCTTTCCTCCCAACCTTAGGCCTTACTATAGTACGCCACCCCTGTGCCAAGCCATGATACCACCAAGAAAATTTTATTCAGTTGGGTTCCAAGCTTATGATGATCCAGGAAGGCTACTCTCCTTCCACCTCTGACACAACATAAGTTTCCCACCTCCCACTAAGCTCAGGGTCTCTATAGGTTTATTAGGTGGTTTCTCAACTGGATTTCCTTTTCCCAAGGGAATCCCTTCTCTGATAAACAACCCCTTAGCAACCCCCCCTTACCAGTGATGGTTTCTATCCAGTAAGAACCAAGTTGTAGCCCTCTATTTCTCTAACTTGAGATCCAGTTCTTCTCTTTTCAGGGCGATCATCAACAACTTTGGCAAACTTCCTATTTTCTTCAAGGAAATTTCTTTTTGTCCTCTCTCTTTAATCAATGTTCTTGGATATCTCCGTTTGCTACATTTCTCAGCCCACGAGTTCCCAGTACTAGGATTCTCTACTTGTTCTCTAGATCATTCAACTATCTTTATGTGCACCCTTGCGTGCATTCTTCTCCTTTGTTTATATACTATGTGTGTGTTGTTCTTGTTATTCTATTGTTTTGTATCCTTTTTATTTGGTTGTGTTTTTCCACCTTTTTCCTCATTCTTTCCAGTCCCCTCTGTAGATTTTAACCTTGTATAGTATTTTACTGCAAACAAGTTTTCAATAAAAGAACAAAAAATATACAATGGAAAATACACACATTACATAGAGAGTTTTCCCCTGGAAACCCAAACAGGGAAAACCATCATATTCTATATTCATTCATATCATACATTATTTACAATACAATATATATATATATAGGAGCCAGTGGAATCCAAAACCCTAACCCAATGACTTGGATTAGTCAACAACCCTAATTCCTTAATCAGAAATAGAATACCATCGAAACAAAACCATGTGTCGAAAAATCTCCGAATAATGGACACAAAAATCGAGGTGACATGAAAAACGAAGCAAAAAAGGTGACATATTTCCTGAGACAAGAAAAAAATTTCAGGGGTGCTGCCCCTGAACCCCCAAATAGGGGGGCTATCGCCCCCCTACAACCCCCAAAGGGGGGCCCAGTGGCCCCCCTCAAACCCCCCTGTGCACCTAACACTAGTTGTGCAAATAATATAACACATACCCAACATTCTCCTACTTGTTGTTTTATTTGCATATAGGGGGTTACAGGGTTACATAGTCAACAATCCAGCGAAACAATGCCCATAGATCCTCTACACCAAGAGAACTACTCAGTGCTCATAGATTTTGTTAATGAATTTGCAACATGATTCAAAGTGTCCACCTTCATCAACAACAATTTCTTTTCTTCAACAATGTCTCTTAGAAAGTGATATTGAAAATCAATATGCTTTGTGTTTGGATGATAAGCTGGATTCTTCGCCAGAAAAAATGCACTCTGACTATCAAAATATATCCTTAAAGCTATCTGTACCAACATAATACCTAAATACAATCTTTGTAATCATACTACTTCCTTGCTTGCATGAGTGGATGTGATGTATTCAACTTATGTAGCTGAAAGTGCCACTATAGACTGTCTTTTTCTCATCCAACTGATTTCTCTCCCAAACATGTTAAACACATACCCGCTTGTAGATATTCTACGATCCATATCTCCAACCTAGTCTGCATCCACAAAGCCATGTATGTCCAACACTCTATTCAAACTTGGTCTTCCTTGGTAGCACAATCCATAACTAGTAGTGTCACACAAATACCTGAAAACCCTCTTTACTGTTGTCCAATGCTCCTTGCCTAGTTTTGACATATGCTTGATAAAAAATCCCACTGCATCTAAAATTTCCAGTCTAGTACAAACCATTACATACATCAAACTGCCAACTGCACTCTCATATGGAACACAAGACATGTCCTCCTCCTCTTCCTATGTCTTGGGACACTAATCTAGAGATAACTTTACACCAACATCAATAGGGACCTTAAATGATTTACATTCATGTATATTAAACCTATGCAATATTGTCTTGACATATTTTCTCTAATTTAACTAGAGTTTCCTCTTTTCCCAATCTCTTTTAATTTCCATGCCCAAAATGAAATTTGCAGCACCAAGATCCTTCATGTCAAATTTAGAGGGCAACTAAGTTTTCAGATCCTGAATAATCTCCTTGTTGTTTCCTATCAACAACATGTCATCCACATACAAAACCAAATAAATCAAATGATCACCAATTAATTTAAAATACACACAATGATCCTCTTTGGTTCTTGTGAAGCCAAGTCCCAACATATAAGTATCAAATTTTTTATACCACATCCTTGGTGATTGTTTTAAACCATACATGGAATTTTTCAGCTTGCTTACCATATCCTTCTTTCCCTTCACAACAAAGCCTTCTGGCTGCTTCATATAGATTTCTTATTCCAGATCCCCATGTAGGAATGTTGTCTTCACATCCATATCTTCTACTTTAAAATCAAATGCAACAACAACATATAACATAAATCTAATAGAAGTTAACTAGGAAACATGAGAAAAAATATCACCAAAATTAATTCCCTCAACCTGGGAATAACCATTTGCTACTAACCGAGCTTTGTATTTCTCCACTTTTCCTTCTGTATTCAACTTCTTTTTAAATACCCATTTTCTACCCATGGTATTTCTTCCAGTCGACAACTCCACTAGATCAGGAGCCTCATTCTTATCTAAGGCTGTCATTTCTTCAACCATGATATTTCTCCAGTGTTTTCCATCCTCTGAATCCACTGCCTCCTTAACACTTCTAGGATCATCATCAGTATTAAACAAAGCAAAATTTGAATGGAAATCAGATGGAGTATACCTTTTCGGTATCCTTTTTTCCCTCACCAATCTCCTCAATACTGGAGTGTGAGGATCTTCTCATTCCGATTCATGTTAATCTGTAGAGTCTAATTCATCATCCTTTGGCTCAAACTCTATTTTCTCTGGTTCTTCCTTACTTGGTAGGACTTCCTGTTGGAAAACATCCTTCATTTCTCTTAATACCACATCTCAACTATACAAAACCTTCGTAGTTTCTGGGTGCCAAAGCTTATAACTTTTGAGACCATATTTATACCCAATAAAGATACAATTTTCAACCTTGTTATCTAGCTTACTCTTGATTTCCTTTGGTGCATGAACATAGGCCTCACACCCAAATAACTTGAGATGTGTGAGAGAAGGTTTCTTACCAGTCCATACCTCTTGTGGAGTATTGTCATCCAGTGCCGATGAGGGTGATATGTTGACCAGGTAACATGCAGTACCCATTACCTCTACCCATAATTCTTGCCCTAACAGAACACCACTAGACATGCACCTTGATTTTTCCCTTAGCATCTTGTTCATCCTTTCTGAAACTCCATTATGCTAAGGTGTATATGGAGTAGTATTTTTCCTTGCTATACCAAAATTCTTACAAAATTATTTAAATTCATTCCTGTAGAACTCTCCACCATTATCTTTCATTAGCACCTTAATTATTTTCTCTGTTTTATTCTCAACAAGAGCCTTAAACTCTTTAAACCTATCAAATAATTTAGATTTATTTATGAGGAAATATATCCAAGTATTCCTCGAGAAGTCATCTATAAATGAGACATAGTACACATATTTTCCCAATGATGGAACTGACACAGGTCCAAACACATCATTGTACACTATCTGTAAAATTCCTTCTGTCCTCGTTGCACCAGAGGGGAATCGTACTCGATTCTTCTTCCCATATACACAGTGTTCACATAAATCAAAATCAAAAGAGCAATTAGACATACTTTTAACCATACCTTTACCATGTAGTAGTCAAAGACCCTTCTCTCCAATATGCCCCAGCATAACCTTTTCTCCAGAGACTGTAGGAGTGTTTTCTTCTTTTGCTCCAATATCACAAACAATGTAACTATTGCACCCATTACTAATAGTGTTTCCTTGCAGCTTATTCAAAGTTCCAATCCGAACTCCATTCAACAACACCATTTCTCCTTGAGCCATCCTGTAGGTTTCTTTTTCAAATACCATTTTTACCCCTGCATCATCCATTTTTCTTACATAAATCAAATTTCCGGCCAATCCTGGGATGTGTAGAACACCAGGCAGTGTTATAATCCTTCCATCTACGAGACTCAACTTGACTTTTCCTTGTTCTATGATTTTGGTTATCGAGTCATCACCTAGGAAAAAAATACCTCCATCATACCTTTCATGTTCACATAACCACTCCCTGTGGGGAGCCATATGAAAGGATGCAACTGAGTCAACCAACTATGCCTCATGCTCTACATGTGTGCTTGAAGAATCCAAGTACACATCTCCTCCTTCTTCCTTGGAGGTTTTTTCTTCTATAGGAGAATCTTCTTCAGATCCCTTATTTTTCACAACTTTGAATCTACATTGCTTCTTGTAGTGCCCTTCTTTTCCACATCTCTAGCATACCTTTAAAAACTTTCTGAGATATTTAGATCTACCCTTAGACTTAGATATCCCACTTGAGGACTTAGATCTATTTATTTCCTAGGAGCGTCCTCTTACAAATAATGCATCCATGCTCTATCCTTCTGTCACATCTCCTCCGATAACAAGGATGAGACCACATCATCAAAACTCAAGGTAGTTGTATTACTACCTATGGCCACAACCAGACTATCCTACGAGTCTAGTAAATAAAACAGTAAAATAACACACTTATCTTCATCTAAAATTTTAATCTCAACATATAACAACTGATTTACCACAATGTTGAAGGCGTTCAAATACTCTGTCACAAAGTCTCCATCTCTCATCCTAAGGTTATACATCTTTTCCCACAGGAACAATTTATTTACTAGGGACTTAGACTGATAGAAGTTCCCCAACTTATCCCATAACTCCTTGGCTGTAGCTTACCCTGATACAGTCAGTAATATTGAATATGAGAGACACAATCAGATTGTGCTCTTGGCCTTCCAATCCAAATTTTTCCATTCATCTGTTGACGTTCCTATAGGTGTAGTACTTGGATCCACCGTGACCCACTGATCTCTATCTACCAAAAGATATTCCATCTTGAGCTTCCACAACTCAAAACTTTGCCCATCAAATTTCTCTATCTCTATTTTCGAACTGCTCACCATTTCTCTTCACTTGAAGAATCAGTACTGCAGATCTCCCACTATAAAAAGGATTATCACAATCCCAAGCCAAACCCCTGACCACAAAGGTGTCCCCCTAAATCCAATAATTATTCTGATACAAAATGTAGATTTTAACCTTGTACACTATTTTACTGCAAACACATTTTCAATAAACGAACAAAAAATATACAATGGAAAACACACACATTACACATAGATTTTCCCCCTGAAAACCCAAACTAGGAAATCCAACATATTTTATATTCATTCATCTCATACATTTTTTACAATACAATATACATATAGGAGCCAATGGAATCCAAAAACCTAACCCAATGGCCTGTATTAATAAACAACCCTAATTCCTTAACCAGAAATAGAAAACCATCAACAAAAAACCATGTGTTGAAAAACCGCCAACAATGGACATGAAAATCGAGGCAACATGAAAAACAAGGCAAAAAGGTGACATGTTTCCCGAGGAAAAAAACATTTCATGGGCACTTCCCCCAAACCCCCACGCAGGGGGCTATTTCTCCCCTACAACCCCAAAAGGGGGGCCTAGCAACCCCCTCTCAACCCCCCCTACATGTTCGCTGCTAGTCATGCAAAGAATATAACACATACCCGACACCCTCGAGACTATCATGGATTCCTACAGATGCCAACTACAGTCTGTGGTTCTCATTCTGAAGAGGCAGATCTGTAGAGTTTTGCTGTCATGTCCTTTAATTGGACCTTTTCCTCTTCAAGGGGACAACTGCCAATAATCACTAATTGTTCCAACCACCCTTGTGACTTCTTTTATTGGTCACATGGCTCTATGCGAGTTTGGTACGCTAAAGGTTTAAGGTTATGCTTAGTAAGCATAAGTATGCTTGTTAGAAAAGCTTCCCATTTTCCTCACTAACACATTTCAACTTCTTATGCACTGAACGATTCAATCAATCCCTTCTTTGTCAACTTCTTTTGGTGTATCATGGCCAATACTATCAAGTCTATTTCTTCTCAATCAGTGGTTTGGTGTTTTTATTAAATTAAACATAGTTCACAGGTTCCATAACATAAGTTACATCACCTTAACATAATTACAGTCTTGGGGGAAAACATGGTGTTACATTCCACTTCAATCACAGGGGACTAATATTCTACTTGCTTGTTGTCCAAGACTACATAAATTCTTGGCATTCTTCCTCCCATGTCTTCCACTATTTCATCCTTCTGAATGTTGTGAAAAATTCTCATCCTTTCTCCTTTGTGAGGCAGTCCCTATATAAGTGATTCTCCTCACATCCCCAACATTGTATAGGTTGCTACCTTTTCCTTTTCCCAAAATAATATGTTGTCTTCTATTCATTTTGGGATGTACGACCTTGATTATCTGCTTGAAATTTATTCTTGAAAAGGGTGGCTTAAAACCTTTCTTCCTTTTCTCCCTCTTTCCTTTCATCTTGTTATTTCAACTATTTTGGCATACTGGCCTCCCTCTTCTCTGCTCATCGAGATTCCTTTCTCTCCTTATGGTCTCCTCCAAAGTTTTGGGGTTATCATACTGTATATTCTCATTGTAGAAGGAGGGTAATCTATTAAAAAACCTTTGGATTTTTACTTTCTCATCCTTTATGAAGTCAACCTACTTCAACAATTCAAAGAACATTTTCTCATACTCATCCATTGTCATGCTTCCCAACTTGAGTTCAAATAACTCTTTCATCTTCCTCTCATAGTCATGCTAAGAAAAATATTTCTCTTGGAAATATATTTTGAACTTCCTCCATGAGACCCTCTTCTCATCAATATGCTTGGCTTGCTTAAGCTGGTCCCAACACATAACCACTTTTCCTTACAAGTGGTAGGTTGCAATTCTTATTTCTACCCTCGAGGGGTAATCATAGAGATGGAAATATTTCTTCATTTCTAATAGCCAAGCCTCGACCTCTTCTCCCTTCCTATGCTTTCCATTGAAAGTAGGTGGCCTAATTTTCCAGAGTTCCCTTTGCAATATGTCTCCCTCAGGCCTTCTCCTCTGTCTCCTAACAAGGGACAAACTTGGGTTTCTCCCTAGCCCTAAACTAGCATGAGCTCTCCTAGTAGATTTATCTTGAGAATGATGGCTCCTGCTTCTACTCCTCGACTTCCTATCATTCCCAAACTCATCCCTCCTACCATGGGATTTGGATGCTGTCACTTGTCTAGCACTAACTTCGGGCTTTATGGTAAAGTCCTTATTGGCTTGCTTCTGCAACATGTTCAAACTATGAAGTATCTCTTCTTGATCCTTCATAATCATTTCATTATTAGATATATATATCTGCACTTCTCTATGTAGGCTTCTCATAGTTACATTCTCTTGCCTGTCCCTTCTTCCATTTGATTCAGTCTCAACATTCCCCATACTGACATGAAGACCTCTAAATTTCTCTTCATGACTGTAGGATCCTTGGGCATATTCCATTGTCGTGGTTCTCATATAGAAACCAAAATACTTCTCTGAACATCTTTAAATTTGCAGAAAATGTGCATGCAAACAATTTCTGTTAAATGGAAATAAACACATACACAATTTGAAAAAAAAATCATAAATTTTCTTGCCTCTAATGCCACTAGTCATCTTATTTTGAGTTGACTACAAATATTTTACTCAAATTAATTTTCCAGGTTAAGATATGGATTCTCCTCCTCAATACCTTTCCATCGACTATTTATTTTCCCAATTTTGAGTTATGAGCAGAAAGTTATGGTCTTCTCTTTCTCACCCATCACATTTTTAGATACCTAGAACTCAAATCTGGCTCCATGGTTGACTTCTACATCCATGATATTTCCATAGAATTCTCTTGGGCCCCAAACTAACTCATGAGCTAGGAGTTATACACTCTAAAATAAATCTGGTACTACATTTTTACCCTTGACTGTTTTGGTTGTAACTCCTTCATACAAGCTTTGTTTAGCAAACAATTTAGCTTGCTGGAAAGCTCTCCCCAAGCTCTATCATTTTAGAAGATACAATTTTTAATCTTATGAGGACACACAATTTCATACAAATTTTATTTTCTAAAAACATTTTTTAGGCCTAAAAAATGCCCTGCAAGATGAAGACCTTCAAAAACTGGATTTTTCATAGAAAAATTCACTAAATTACGACTGTAACAGTATTTAGATATAGACCATTTCTCTCAAAATTGGAATCGATCCCAATCCTTTCCAAGCTATAGTCAGGCCTCCACATGCTGGTCGAAAGCTCTTTCTCGGACTCTTCCCATCAAAAGTCCAAATTGCTGGTACGCAGATGTCTCCGAAATCCGCAGTTTGAAACACTATAGGACCCTTCCCATCGGGAAACCTCCATATAAAACATGATTACCTTACTCCTCAATATTTCCAAACTCCAAGATTCGATATCCTATCGGGCCCTCTCTTTGAAACTCACCCATCATAAACCTTCCTGAATGAACCCCCCGACAACCTCCTTTTGCAGACTTATACACAACCGTTACATAGCACTGGCAGATTCACCCTCACTTAATGACATGTCCTTTGACATAACACACTACTGTGGAGACTTATGTGGAATTATCCTCCACCCTCAACCCTTACAAGGAAACCTACTCGTTCGATAGATCAGATGGTTAGACATCATGTTGATCAATGACCATGATCATCTCGGACCCAAAATCCACGTACTGGTTACCTTGGTCAGATTGAATCCCTCAGAAGGTGAAATTACCTTTCCCGAATCCTTTCAAACAGGTCTTTCCAATTCTACCATTCCGAGAAATTAAACGGCTACGAGAATTTTCAATCAACGACAAGATCATTTTAGGCTGGTGCCATCAAACTTCCTTCTTCGGACTCGACCTTATGTCTGAATTCAAACCTTTCGAAACCATCCTTCCAAGAAGTCCACGGATGAGAACATATATGAATGATATGATGGATCTTGTTATTTCTGGCTTTTGTCATTGGGCTCCTCCCTTCAGAATCAACCTCACGCTCGACTCCAAAGTCTTTCCATAACCTTCTTCCTGAACAAACCTTTTGTGACTGAATCTCGACCATTGATTCTCTAGGCCGTCAATTATTAAACTTCACGATCATCATAAAAATTATAGGATTTTGACCCTCTAGGACAAAATTGGCTCTCCAACTTGCAACTCTACACCATGAATTACCTTCTTCAACTTCTATGAAGCATTGGCATTCAAAAATATGCTCTTAATTTGGGGATTTCACTTCTTTTATCATTTCCCCCCCAAATTTTTCATAGGACAAAATCTACAACCATGAATATGCTCAATTCATGCTGGCTTCTACCCCATACAAGCTCAATGTTGAACCTTGAGATCTAATACCATTCTATAATGTACCCCAGCTTAACCAGGGAACATTACTACGTGGAAAAACACATAAAATGAAATTTTCTTTTGCTGATCAAAATCGTGTAGTGTACCAGCTACGATTTTAACACATATTCAACTAATTTATGATACCCATAATTAAATACATCTACATCACTCTAAATGAACATGAATATAACTGATAAAACATTTATAACAATGTGTAAAACCATTCTCATTCACAGAGTAAACACACAACCATGAACTCAAAAATAATTCAGTAGAATAGATAAACACTTATCTTTTATAAAACATTTGTGCAACCAACTACTTGGGAAGAATGTTCTACCCAACCATAGACCTTCTCTTCCAAATATAAATGGCAATTCACCCTTGAGATGGGGCTAAGAATCCACAAAACAAGGGTGCCTCTCACAGTCCCCTCACATCTCTGTATCACACAACCCACTGGTTCTCTCCTACAATTGTCCTGAATTCCCTCTATCTCTCTTCCTCTTAACCTGCCCAACCCATGGAATGTACCCCTTTACTTCTCTATGTCCATCAAGCATCCTATTCATTTATAAGGGTCTCTTTGGCACTAATAGTTAGGAATATTTCAACTAGGAACTGAAGGGATCTCAGTGCTAGGAAAAACTACCAGCCAAACTGACAACAAACACTTGTTGAGATAGTGCAACTCACCCAAGAGTTCACTCTTTAGGCCTGATAACTCGACTCTTCAATTTCCAGCTCCAAAACACTCCAAAAATGCTCCAACATGCTCTAGTATTCACCCAACCTTATTTTGGCTCCCAAGCTCTTCTTTTATGTTTTCTTAGGTTGTTCGTTTAAAAACTGAATGTCCAAAACTACCTATTACTACCCTTACAAATTTCCTCTCTTTTCCCAAAATATTTTACTACTCACTCTACCCAATGTTGATTCCACTTCAGCCCCATGCTCTCCAATAACTATGGGATTGTGACTCTCACACCCATCCTATGACATATATTCAATGATTGGGCTCTCATACACTCAACCAAAAAATAGAAGTTTTCCCCAAATGATAGTAAAATTCAGAAAGTGGGTTTGAATTAATACCCATAAATTGTTTCGCCTTTGGACCCTTCTTGGACTCCCTCTTTCTAGGCATTCCCCCCACTTTTGGATTAAACATCCCCCATCTCTTTCCATTCCCATTAGCTAGCATCACATTATTTTTATTAAAAACATAAAATACATTTTGCATATTATATCGCTTGGACACAACCATATTCCTATCTACATTATGCTTTAAATAAACTAGGATTATAGTGGGGATGTTACACTTGGGCCAAAAAATGGCATTTTTTTTTTTTCATTTTGTAGGTTTTCAAAGGAACAAAAAAAAAGGGTCATGAAACTTTGATCAACTTCTATAGCATTTGGTATATAATTTTCCAAAACTAGTTGTAGATCCAAGTTCCTCTTGGAAAAAAACTAATTAAAAAAAATCTGACTCAATCAGAGTTCGACAGGTCAAGATATTGCTGATTTAAAATCAACTATTTTAGGGTTTTTTCATGACGTCCATGTAGATTGTAGAGGGGATATCTTTTGACATGTTTCTTAGATTTCCATCAAACTAAAATTCTTGGATAGAGGATTTTTATAGGTTTGATTTTGTATATTATATGTTGTGCTTCCGATCAATATCTTCTACGTTATAGCCATTGCAGATTTCTGTTCTCAAACACTAATGGATCTGAAAATTGGCAATATGATAATGTTGATGAAAGTAACCTTCCAGGATTATTTTGCGACGATATGTTGTTCCATCAATGAAGAGTATAACTAAGAAACATATGCCCAGTATGATTTAGAGGATGAGTGTGATGATTAGTATATGGACAATTTCCATTTTTGGGATGATAACTACTTTTGTCCTCTATTTGATGACTCTACTCCACCTTATGAAGAGAACCTTAGGGAGGGAATTCAATATATGGTTATGACTACTATTGTTTAGTGTGCCTATTCTATAGTACAATTGTGTTATGCGGATGATTTATTGAATATGGATGGATTTACACATGACCTAGGTTGGAATTTGGAGCACCATTTTCAGTTGGCTATTGAGTTCAGGTATATTCAAATGGGAGTCAACATGAGCCCTTGGACATGAGACCCAATTTTAAAGTGGAGCTTATTGGACTACTTCAACATGGTGACTAGTACTTGTACATGGAGCCTTGGTTCTTTGGCTTTGTTCAACATTGTGGTCAACACTTATCCATGGGACCCTAGTATATGGTTGCACTTCCTCACAACAAGCATTTAGGACAACACTTTCCTAATGGGGGTGGAATGCAGTGTACCTAGGGGGGTAATATGGGGTACCTAGGGAGGTACCGAAGGGGAATAATAATACATAGATGGTTATGTATTGCTATGTAATGAACA
>ML792047.1:408069-423600 GCA_009831015.1 Picea engelmannii
CTGGTCTCGAGATTTTGCAGGTCGCTAAATCGATATAGAAGCACGATAGATTAGCAGGTAGGGATAAATATAGAGGAAAGGTGAAGTAGATGGGGCCCGAGAAGTATGGGACTTGGATAATGTGTATAGATCATAGATATTTGAATAAGGTCAACCTCAAGAATCACCCTCTACCTAGGATAATGACTTTCTATATTAGTTGCAACATGGCAAGTACTTCACCAAGTTGGATCACAAAACAGGATACCAACAAGTATGATTGAAATAACATGACACCTAAAGATTATCTTTTAGACAAGGTGTTGGTAGAAACCTACATCAAGGGTTAGCATATTTCTAGATCTATAGGTTAAGATATAGATACAAAAAATTATATAGATATTAAAGAATAAAACACACCTCAAGAATGGATCCACAAATTTTAAAACCATAGTATACCATATGAAATAAATAAAAGAAAGAAAATATAGCTTCAAAACGAAGTAGACATGCTTTAAAGAATATGAATAAACTCTATACCCAATGGAAGCAATGTTATAATTCACCCATGAATAATATCCTTAAAGAAAGTGGCTCCAAGGCCTCCTCCTTGGGAGGGTCCTTTGATTCCCATATAAGTGATGAATCCCCTCTCCTTTGGCTTTAATTAGCTTGGATGATGATAAAATTATATCAAGAGAAATGAGTTCTCTTGAGTTCTAGGGAAATTCTGACAACATGTACTTACTTGTGGATGGATGATGAATGGAGGGACCTCAAGGAATTTATAAGAAAATTAGTGGTTAAACACCCTCAACATGGTCCTAAAAATAGTGGTTAATTGACCAAATAAAGAATGTCAATTAGGGTTTAAAAATGTCCACTTGTAACTATTTTCCTTTTTTGGAATTTTTTTGTTGGAAATAGTCAAAAACTTGGTTTTTACATGCGCGCACAATTTTCAGGGATAACATCAATAGTGATAGTAACTAAAGGCCCATCACCAAAATTATTATTAGTGATGGTCCTATAGTCACTGTCACCAAAATTCACTTTATTAATGATGATCCTATACTGATCATCACCAAAAGTCACTTTATGTACTAGCTTGAATGAGTCAAAATTCAAGTTTGTCTCAAATGTTTTAGGAGGTCTAATGGAGGTAGAAAATGTGATTGAATGGATGGAAAACATGCTGTATGAAGGTGAATTTTGGTGAACTTGTGTAATTGTCATAGGTGAACCATTTTGGGTGATAAAAAATTTCCCCTTAATGTGCGAGGTTAGGAGCAAATCATATGAATGGAATGTATTACAATTTTCTTTTACTATGCTTTGAGAGGACAAAGGAGGGAGATGACCATATTAAGAAGGAGGACCACCCATAGAAGAGTTAAAGGAGTAAAAACTATCAACAAAGAAGTCAAAAGGTGATGAGTGTACAAGATATCAAAAGGGATGAGGTAGGCATACTCATACTTGTTGAGATATCTAATAACAATGAATACAATGATGTGCCCTGCATAAAGGGGCCAAGCAAGTGAGACAAAATGAGGTCTCATTATAGTAAACCATGAGGATGGAAAAAAGGGTCTAGAGTAAAACACATTGATATAAACAATCCCATATACATATTATTGGATCAAAAGGGTTGGGTCTAACATTATAACAACTATTAATTTGAGATAGTTGGAGGAAAGATCAAACTGGGGGCTCTGAGAATGGTAGATTTGAGCCAACCAAATCTTAGGAACTGCATTTGAGGCTGGATCATGGTTATATGTATGGATCTCAATGGGGCGATGATGAGTTTGATATCGAGCACGTGGGATCCTACCAAGTTTGAAAGAAATGAAGTATCTATCAGCTTGGTCCATAATATCCCATAAAAGAGGTGAATAGGTTCCAAGGTAGATACAAATAACCCTAGAATACAGGTGTTGATATCGATAAGGGGAAGTCCACCAACACCCAAGATTAAAAGGGGTTCCTTAGGCCCGACATCCAAAGTACAATAGAGGGAGATATATCTCTGGAATCAAAGATTAATGCCATAACATGTGACATGATACTTGAAGGGAAATCCCCTCTTGGAGTATTGGTACAACTCAAACATTTTAGGAAATTGATATAATCAACTAAATCACTGAATTGTCAAGTTTATAATTCTCAAGCATGTGATGATGAGCTAGAGTTGAGCATGTGAGAAAAAAACAAGTCAAATAGCAATAAGGTATCTCCTTGCTTGGTTTGATGTACCCACCAATGAGGAAGATGAATCTAAGGTACATTTTTGATAGGGGAAAGCTCACTGGAATCAAGGAAATGAGGAGTCCTTGAAACCAACAGGTGGCATAAAGTATGGTGTGAGTCGTTGACTCGAAATCTCATCACCTATTATTAAAATCCTACAAATTATTGCAAGTCCTATCGATATATTTATAATATAATAATAATAGACGGGGTCCCCTAGAATAAAACATAAAAAGAGCTATTTTAAAATATTTTCCTCAACACATTTTCCTCTCTTAAGGGATCCTTCTTATCTACTATTTCGATAACTTTAAAATCTACTATTGTCTTCACTCCTACAATATTTAATTCAAAATTCTACAACCTACTAATGGGGTAGATTATGTACCAGTTCACTAGTTGCAATTGTACGGGAGAGAAGAATAGCTTTCATCTATCCATCATTCAACAAAATTTCTTGGGTAAGATGTTCACATCTGAACCTAGATAAATAATTACATTTTTCAATTTACATCCAACATTTTTTGTATGATCTTGACATCTTTGCATGTTTGTATATTGTTCTTTTTCCCTCCCTATTTGGAACTTATCTTTTTGGAAGGAGGGTGTTAACATATTATTCAAATTTCTCTCCCTCTAAGGATTATGTAAGAATTTGTTGCAACTTTTCCAATGGGTTTTCATTGTCTAGTACTCTAATGACTGTCCCAAGGAAGTCATTCCATGTATCCTTCTCTTATTGAGTTGCAACTGTGATCTTTCCATGACCTTCTATTATATTTTTCACTCTTTCATTAATGGTATGTACATCCTCTTGCAATATGTCTGCATCTTCCTAGTATGTTTACTTCTATTTTAATGTGTTGAAGCTTGAGGGACTTAATGTTGATTTTTATATATAGAATGGTTGATTTTAATTCCAATTTCCATTGGTGTGGGTGCCTACCTTGGTTACTATATTGATCATTGAGGCTTCAACATTTTTTGAATTTAAGATAACCAATTTAATGTTTTTTTTCTAGATCCGGCTTCCCATTTTTCCCAGAGGTCAAGGTAGTATTCTACGGAATGACCCGTGGTTATGTAGTGCCCACATCTTGGTATCCTTGGTAAGGGGAAATTTCTCTAGATATGGACTATCTCATCACAACTATAACATCTCATTGGACATGTTTGGCCATCTTTGTGACCTCCTCTAAAGCCTCCTCTTTCTCCACAACCACCATTATCTCTATCATTTGTTCTCTCCTCAACTTTGAAGGATTTTTTCTCCAATATTTTTACCAAGGATTGTAAAGCCATATAGTTTTTGTGTTGTGATTATTATTCCTCTAATAGAAATATCAAAATAGCATTATTGAAGTTGGTGAATATTTATATAGTATGGGACATATATACTGAATGAACATATGCTTTTCATATTTCATGGTATTCATTTGTTGATCTTTGTTGAAAATGATTTGGTAACAGATTGGGTCCATCTCCCCCCTTCTATGTAGGTCAATCATTTGTTAGATATCTTAATACCTAAAAAGTAGTGCACCATACCACTTTATCTTTAGTTAGCTCCTATATCCATTATGATAGGGCTAACAACTAGTGTTGGGGTGAGATCATATGCACTACATCGGAGGATGGTATGATGACAATGCGGTTGAGAGAATTTCTAGGGAATCTCACTTTAACTCGATTCTCATTGCTTGCTCTAGAACCTCTCTATGAATCCCACTTTCAGTGCCTTAGTGGGATCCTGGTCAAGAGCATAAGTTCTCCTACGAAACACTCATGTTGTGTGTCATTCATTTTATAAGTTATCCTACTCATAAAATCTATGTTTGTATTTCCATGCAATTTCCCATACAATATGTTTGATATCCTTTAGCTCAACACAACTTTATTTATATGTATTCAACTTTTAGAACTCCACAATGAAGGTTTGATTGGTGCCATTCATGATTCCAATGATACCCTACTAGGTTCTTGTTGACGCTTGAATCTGTTAGGAGCAAAATGACAACCTTACGAGGATACAAATCCTCCTGCGTTTTTATAGAGGTGGTACTCCTCTGTTATGATTTTCGTGGGACTCTAGGTCTTCATAATGTGGGACTTTTACATAAGTCCGTCGTGGTAATCAAAGAAAATATAAAGATGAAAAAACGAAAAAATGTTTTTATTTTCTTTTAAATAAATTTCTTGAGAATTGACTAGGAACCACACACATTCACACGTTTAAAGTAAATAAGAAAAATTTCCTCACATCCATCATAGTTTGGCTAAATATTTCTGATCACATAAAAAAATAAAAGAAAATGATCTGCATGCATAAGAGAACTTTGACAGAGTAATACATGGGAAGCTAAAACAAAGGCAATGATAGATCAACCTCAAATACTTTATATTTAGAAAACTGGGTTACAAAGTATTGTCGAGATTGTTCCCAAAATAACTCTCTTGAAATTTCTAAAAACTATATGGTTTATTACATATTCTCCAAAATTTAAATGCCTTTGTCATAAAGACTGGGATTGGGGCTCCCGCGGACCATAAAGCAAAAATATATAAGAATGAAGTTTGTAGAAGGAAGAAAGTGGGCGCTGAAAGACAACAAGACCTGGTAAGAAGAAAAATGAAATTATCAGTCTTTGATTAAACCTTTCTATTTAAAGAGGTGGAGTAACTGGATGAAGGACTTGCTAAGGAAAAAAATGATGCGATCAATATGAACTTACCATGATGGTATCTCTCTCCCTTGTCACTTGCTTGTTGATGTTCTTTTATTGCTTTCATCAACGGTTATAGGAACCGTCTCAACTACTTTTTTCCCTTCATCGGTCAGTTTTTCGATAGCTTTTTTAAACCACTCTTCGATGCAGCTTCTCATTGGTGCCACGTTGATTTCATGACAGATTTTTAAATTTAAAAGATCGCCCTCCAAGTCCCTTAGATCAATGGAAATATTACACAAAGCTTCTTCAATATCTTGATTTTTTACTGAATAATCCACTAGCCAGTTATCTACGTCATCTTCATTATACTCAAGAATTCCATAGAAATTTTCAAATGATAACCCTTTAAAGATCTCAACTTGTTTGTCAAAGGCTTTCTTATTTAGGAACAACAAGTTGAGAATCAATTTGGGGTCTTGGATCTCATTGGTACTCTCATCTAGGTCTATCTCATTCAGCCTCTTGAATAATTCTTCCTTCTTTAACACATCTTGGTCACATGCTTGGACAATGATATTCAAGTTTTTACCTTTTTCTTTCCAGCATGCGTTTGATTGTTTTATCCGGTTCAGAGAAGGGAGATCCTCCTCTCTTGTTCTCAACTATGTCATATTGGTAACTTTAAAACCGAAGGGTACAACTGTGTCAAGGTAAGAACCTTCTTCATTTTTTAAATCCGCCTGTAAATATTTGTGGAAGGCATGTGCCCCGGTTCCAAAAGAGACCATGTTCTTTGACATCTCCCAAGCCTCTGTAGTTAATTCCATTATTTTCTTAATGTTCTTCTACACATAGCCCCTGACTAATGTGAGTAGGATTGAAGACCCTTTTAGTTTAGCTGCAGGTGTGGTAGGCTTGATCACTGCTAAAGGACTAGCAAGTACTAGAAGAGGCATTAAATCTTCTTCCAATTCTTTGACTCTTTCCTCTAACTTGGTGTTCTTTGCTTCAAGGCCTTCGATAGAATCGTCTAGAGTATCTCCAGTTGCTTGGTGAATTTGGGAAATTTGGGAAGGCCGCATGTTCTGTAGGTTAACCTATGAACGAGATTTCCCCTTTTTATTCTTTACATCTATTTTATCAATAATTAAACTTTTGGACTCACTATAAAAAACAACGCTCTAAAATACAAAAGACTCTTCTTCATCGAAGGTCTCGCTCTCAATTATTTCCATCAACAGATTCTGGTGAGCTGTGTCCTCTGGATGATCAACGTTGGGGAATTTTTTTTTGATGTCAATCTCAAGTTCCATATCCTCGAGGGAGAGGTCGTGGATGTCACTTTTGGCTCGAGGTCCCTCCTCTTCTTGCACAATATTTTTTCCTTTCTTCCTCAAGGTAAGTTTTGGGAGATTTCAATTTTTCCCGAAGTAGGGTTCTTATCTCCTCCTCCGCCTAAATAATGTGGGTCACTTTCTTAATTTGGTGGGCTGTTGGAGCACTTCTCCGAGATGTTGTACTTTTTGGAGTGACAGTTGGGGATTGGGTACTCTTCTTTCCAGGACATTTTCCTTTTTGTTTGTATGACTCATTGGTGCTGAGTATTGTTTCCAGGTCACTAGTGTAATGAGAAGGAGTGCCCAAGTCATTATCTTCGTATTCATTCAAAACAATATTAATAAAAGAATTGTTGAAGCCAATTTCCAGTAGATGTTCTAGAAAAATTCCATTAGGGTCGAACCCTTTTATCCTTTCAACATATCTTAGTCATGCTGTGGAAGTGGTCTGCAAATTCATCAATCCTGTTCATATTTCTGAATATCAAGTCCCTAACTTTCCAAGGCAGAGGTATGAATTTATTTTTTTCTTAATTATCGAAGGTCTCGCTCTCAATTATTTCCATCAGTGGATTCTGGTGAGCCGTGTCCTTTGGATGATCAACGTTGGGGAACAATTTTTTGATGTCAATCTCGAGTTCCATATCCTCGAGGGATAGGTTATGGATGTCGCTTTTGGCTCGAGGTCCCTCCTCTTCTTGCACAATATTTTTTATTTTCTTCCTCAAGGGAAGTTTGTGGGAGATTTAAATTTTCACCAAAGGAGGGTTCTTATCTCCTCCTCCGCCTGAAGAAATGTGGCTCACTTTCTTAATTTGGTGGGCTGTTGGAGCACTGCTCTGAGATGTTGTACTTTTTGGAGTGACAGTTGGGGATTGGGAACTCTTATTGCTAGGACCTTTTCCTTTTTGTTTGTAGGACTCATTGGCACTGGGTATTGTTTCTAGGTCACCAGTGTCATGAGAAGGAGTGCCCGAGTCATTATCTCCGTACACAAAGATTTTTCCCCTGGAAAACCAAACCGGGAAAACCAACATATTCTATAATCATTGATAGTGAAACATTGTTTACAATACAATATACATATAGGATCTAGTGGCATAAAAAACCCTAACCCAATGACCTGGATTAGTCAACAATCCTAATTCCTTAACTGAAAATAGAAACCATCAACAAAAACCATGTGCTGAAAAACTGCCCAACAATGGACATGAAACTCAAGGTGACATGAAAAACGAGGCCAAAATATGACACGTTTCCTGAGGATTTTTTTTTTTCTCGAGGGTGATTCCCCCGAACCCCCACATAGGGGGGCTATCTCTCCCTTGCAACCTCCGAAGGGGGGGCCTAACGCCCCCCCCTCAAACCCCCTTGCATGCCCGACGTAACGTAGCAGACACCGAAGCTAGTCGTGCAAAGAATATAACACATACCCAATATTCTCCCACTTGTTGTTTTCTTTGCATACAGGGGGTTACATGGTTACATAGTCAACAATCCAGGGAAACAATGTCCATGGATCCTCTACACCAAGATAAATTATCAATGCTCATAGATTTTTTTCATGAATCTACAACATTATTCAAAGTGTCCACCTTCATCAACAACACCTTGTTTGTTTCAACCATGTCTCTCACAAAGTGATATTGAATATCAATATGCTTTGTCTTTGAATGATAAGCTAGGTTCTTCGCCAAAAAAATTGCACTCTAACTGTCACAATCTATCCTTACAACTTGTTGTACCAACCCAATACTTGAACACAATCTTTGTAACCATACTGATTCCTTACTTGCATGAGTGGATGTCATGTATTCAACTTCTGTAGTTGAAAGTGCCATTATAGCCTATATTTTTCTCATCCAATTGATTGCTCCTCCAAACAGGTTAAATACATACTCGCTTGTAGACCTCCTACGATCGAGATCTCCATCCCAGTCTGCATCCACAAATCCATGTATTTCCAACACTCTGTCCAATCCTAGTCTTCGTTGGTAGCACAATCCATAGCTACCAGTGCTAAGCTACCTGAAAACCCTTTTTACTGCTGTCCAATGCTCCTTATATGGTTTTGATGCATACCTGCTCAAAACTCCCATTGCATGTGCAATGTCCAGTCTAGTACAGAACATTGCATACATCCAACTTTCAACTGCACTCACATATGGAACACAAGACATTTCCTCCTCTTCTTGTGTCTCGGGACACTGATCCACAGATAACTTTACACCAACAGGAATAGGGACCTTGACCGGTTTACATTCATGCATATTAAACCTTTGCAATATTGTCTCGACACATTTTTTCTAGTTTAACCAAAGTTTCCTCTTTTTTCGATCTCTTTTAATTTCTATTCCCTAATTGAAATTTGAAGCACCGAGATCCTTCATGTCAAATTTAGAGGACAACTGAGTTTTCACATTCTGGATAATATCCTTGTTGTTTCCTATCAACAACATGTCATCCACATACAAGACCAAATAAATCAAATGATCACCAATTAATTTAAAATACGCATAGTGATCCTCTTTTCTTCTTGTGAAGCCAAGTCCCAACATATAAGTATCAAATTTTTGATACCACATCCTTGGTGATTATTTTAAACCATACAGGGACTTTTCAACTTGCATACAAGTTCCTTCTTTCCCTTCACAACAAAGCCTTCTGGTTGCTTCATATAGATTTATTCTTCCAGATCCTTGTGTAGGAATGTTGTCTTCACATCCATATGTTCTACTTCAAAATCAAATTCAACAACAATAGATAACATAAATATTATATAAGTTAACTTGGAAACATGAGAAAAAATCTCACCAAAATCAATTCCCTTAACCTGGGAATAACCCTTTGCTACTAACCGAGATTTGTGTTTCTCCACTTTGACTTTTGCATTCAACTTCTTTTTAAATACCCATTTTTTGCTAATGGGATTTCTTCTAGTCGACAAATCCACTAGATCCCAAGCCTCATTCTTATCCAAGGCTACCATTTATTCATCCATGGAATTTTTCTAGATCTTTCCATCCTCTGAATCCATTGCCTCCCTGAAAATTCTAGGATCATCATCAGTAATAGACAAAGAAAAATTTGAATAGAAATAAGATGGAGTATACCTTCCTGGTAGCCTTCTTTCTCGAATTGATCTTCTCAATACTGGAGTATGAGGATCTTCTTCTTCTGATTCCTATTCTTTTGTAGATTCTAATTCATCATCCTTTAAATCAAACTCTATTTTCTATGGTTCTTCCTTACTTGGTAGGACTTCTTGTTTAACAACATCCTTCATTTCTCTAAATACCACATCTCGACTATACACAACCTTCTTAGTTTATGGGTTCCAAAGCTTATAACCTTTGAGACCATCTTTATACCCAAAAAGATACACTTTTCAGCCTTCTTATATAGCTTACTCTTGTTTTCCTTTAGAACATGAACATAGGCATCACAACTGAATACCTTGAGATGTGTGAGAGAAGGCTTCTTACCAATCCATACCTCTTGTGGAGTCTTGTCATCCAACATCGATGAGGGTGATCTGTTGACCAGGTAACATGCAATACCCATTGCCTCTGCCCATAATTATTTCCCTAACCCGACACCACTGAGCATGCACCTTACTTTTTCCATCAACGTCCTGTTCATCCTTTCTGCAACTCCATTCCGCTGAGGTGTATATGGAGTAGTATTCTGCCTTGCTATACCACACTTCTTACACAATTCTTCAAATTCATTCCCGCATAACTCTCCTCCATTATCTGTCCTCCACACCTTAATTCTTTTCTTTGTTTGATTTTCAACAAGAGCCTTAAACTCTTTAAACCTGTCAAAGACTTCAGATTTCTTCATCAGGAGATATATCCAGGTATTCCTTGAGAAGTCATCTATAAATGAGTCATGGTACATAGATTTTCCCAATGATGGAACCAACATAGGTCCAAACATATCATTGTGAACTAGATGTAAAATTCCTTCTTCTCTTGTTGCACCAGAAGGGAATCTTATCCGATTATACTTCCTATACACACAATGTTCCCATAAATCAAAATCTAGAGAGCAGTTAGAGATAACTTCAACCATATCTTTATCGTGTAGTAGTTAGAGACTCTTCTCTCCAATATGCCCCTGTCTTTGATGACACAACATAACCTTTTCTCCAAAGGCTATAGGAGTTCTTTCTTCTTCAACTCCAATATCAGGAACAATGGAACTATTACACCCATCACTAATAGTGCTTCCTTTCATATTATACATATTTCTAAACCGAACTCCCTTCAACAACACCATTTCTCCTTGAACCATCCTATAGGTTTCCTTTTCAAATATTGTTTTTACCCTTGCATTGTCCATTTTGCTTGCAGAAATCAAATTTCCAGCCAAACCAAGGATGTGCAGAACACCGAGTAGTTTTCTAATCTTTCATCTATGAGCCTCAACTTGACTTTTCCTCATCTTATGATTCTGGTTTTTGAGTCATCACCTAGGAAAACATTACCTCCACCATACCTTTCATATTCACAGAACCACTCCCTATGGGGAGTCATATGAAAGGATGCACCTGAGTCAACCAACCATGCCTCATGATCTGCATGTGTGCTTGAAGAATCCAAGTACACATCCCCTCCTTATTCCTTGGAGGTCTTTTCTTCTGTAGAAGGAGCTTCTTCAGATCCCTTTTTTTTTTTCTCAATTTTGGATTTACGCTACTTCTTGTAGTGCCCTATTTTTCCACATCTCTAGCATACCTTTACAAAATTTCCAGGAGAGTTAGATCTACCCTTAGAATTAGATCTCCCACTTGAGGACTTAGATCTATTTATTTCCTGGGAGAGTACTCTTACAAATAATGCATCTGTGCTCTATCCTTCCATGTTCTTCTGTCTCATATCCTTCGACAACAAGGATGAGACCACTTCATAAAACTTCAAGGAAATTATATTACTACCTGTGGCCACAACCATACTATCCCACGAGTCTGGTAAAGAGAACAGTAAACTGATACACTTATCTTCATCTGAGATTTTAATCTCAACAGATACTAACTGAGTTACAATGGTATTGAAGGCATTCAAATGCTCTGCCACCAAGTCTCCATCTCTCATCCTTAGGTTATACAACTTATTTCTCAGGAAAAGTTTATTTACTAGGAATTTATACTAATACAACTTCCCTAAATTATCCCATAAATCTTTGGCTGTAGCTTCCTCTGACACATTCAGTAGTACTGAATCTGAGAGACACAATCAGATTGTGCTCTTCACCTTCTAATCCAAATTTTTCCAATCACCTGCTAAAGTTCCTATAAGTGCAGTACCTGGATCCACCGCGATCCACAGATCTCTGACCACCAACAAATCTTCCATCTTGAGCTTCCACAACTCAAAAATTTTCCCACTAAACTTCTCGATCTACATTTTCGAACTGCTCGCCATTTATTTTCACCTAAAAAATCAATACCACCGATCTCCCATTGTAGCAAGGCTTATCACAGTCTCAAGCCAAACCCTTGACCACAAAGGCGTCCCCCTGAAGCCAACAAAGATCTGATACCAAATGTAGATATTAACCTTGTACAATATTTTATTGCAAATATATTTTCAATAAAAGAACATAAAATATACAATGGAAAATACACACATTACAAAGAGATTTTTCCCCTGGAAACCCAAACCGAGAAAACCAACATATTCTATATTCATTCATAGTGATGCATTGCTTACAATACAATATACATATAGGAGCCAATGACATCAGAAACCCTAACCCAATGACATGGATTAGTCAACAACCCTATTTTCTTAACCGGAAATATAAAATTAGCGAAAAAAACTATGTGCCGAAAAACCGCCCAACAATGGACACGAAATTTGAGGCGACACAAAAAACAAGGCAAAAATGTGACGTTTCCCAAGGATTTTTTTTTTCTCGGGGGCGCTGCCCTCGAACCCCTACACATGGGGGATATATGCACCCCCCTGCAACCCACGAAGGGGGGTCTAGCAGCCCCACCTCAAACCCCCTTGTGCACCTGACACAACATATTAAACATTGAAGCTAGTTGTGCAAAGAATATAAAACATACCCAACAATATTGAGGCGGGTGGACCACACTCAAGACCACATGCAAGGTGAAGGGAAAAATTTGGATAGATGCACTATTGAGGTGCCAGATCATAATCTTGAGGGAGATGTCATATCACCATTAATACTTTGTCATTACTCAGGTGTGACAAAACCCTCCTTAGATAGTTGTAACACCATGTTTCCCCCAGTTTGTAAATATAACTATACTAGCAAGAGACTATGGAAAACTCAATATGTGTGAATGTTTGATTTTATGGACCTTTGTAAAAAAGTTCAATGAATGTAAATTCTGTTATTTACTAGAAAATGGATAAGTGTTGCATGAATTATGGAAGGGGGGTGTGCTAAGAGAGACCACAAATGCTATGAAAGATATGGTGAAGGGGACCAGGAATGATTGCGTTAAGCTCCACCAGACCAGTACTTTACTGGATTTAATTTCTCAGGATCAGAACAACCCTCTGACCCAGGAATCAATTACAGTTAGACTGGTAGGTGGGAAGACCTCCTCAAGAGTTAATGAGGGGATGGGGCATACCACCCAACTGTAAGGCTTCCAAACCTAACCCCAGACTAGGAATTTGAGCCACACACAATCTTGCTGAGGAAGTAAAGAAAGGAAGGCATGGTGGGAATAGGAAGGCTTGCAAAGAGTGTAGAGATGAGAGACTGAGTTCCCAGGTTCGAGGAAGAATTGTGAAAAAGAGTGTGTTCTAGTAGCAGGAAATAGAGATTGACTCGGGAGAAAGAGAGTAACCTTCGTCCCTATCTATGACTGAGTCGGGAGAAGGAGAGTAACCTTCATCCCTATCTATGACTGAGTTGGGAGAAGGAGAGTAACCTTCGTCCATATCTATTTTTGTGTCAGGAGAAAGAGATTAACCTTTGTCCCTAAATTTTGTTGAGTCAGAAGAAAAGATTCAATCTCAAAGCATCATGGTCTAGTTTGGGGTGGCTAGTGGTAAATCCATTAGGAGTGACTGAGCCTATGGTTGGGTGGAAATGAGAACCCCTTTCAATAGTCACATCATGTATTTTGGTTCTCATAAGTGTTTTCATGCTTTGTGCTTTGAAATGGAATAATGAATGAATGCATGTATGTATACATTTCAGATTGGCCTCTGTATTGACTGATCGAGTGATGTGTATGTATTTATCTCCTTGAGGACTTATGTTTCTTCTTGATTTTAAATATTCTCCAGTTTAACCTTTGAAGGTGTTTTCCCCAGGGAGTTACCTCATAGTTCCAGAGTTGGAGCAAGCCTCTTGGCACTACTATCGTCTCGGTAATTCCACAATTTTACCCCGCCCTGTTTCAGAAATTAAAGTTTTGTGAGATAGGAACACACTTCCTTCAAACCAATAGCCTAAGAGACCTTAGGCTCGTGCCCACGACCTTAACCAAATCTCGGCTAAGACTAGAGCTTATAGCCTGATATTCATCAGAGGGTCCATATGACCAGGGTCTAGGAACCTTGCAGTAAGTTTGAAAGGAGCTAACTCTTGATGACTTCAGAGCTTCAGGAGCGCGAAGCCTTGGGATGTCAAACTTCATAATTGTCAAAAATACCCGAACGCTGAAGTTACAAAGTGAAGGAGAGCCGTATATTTGGGGGAGATCGTTAGGAGCCTCGCCTACCGTCCGATCTTTTAGAAGAAGGGACCCACACATGGTACTTCAATGAAGTCCTACTTCGGGAAAATGGAGTGGCAATGAAGCCAAAACTCTCGAAGGTTGGAGCCACAAAGTGACCAGGACCGTTGATCTAGGGATCCTTCAGGTTCTCTCCTAGCCGTCAGATCTACAATGAATTCAGCCTGACGTTGACCACTTCGGGAGGACCAAGACATTGTAACATCAAAATCCCCGAAGGACGAAACAAAAACGTGATGGGAACCATTGATTTGAGGGCATGTTGGATCCCTCCTTGATCGTTGGATCTACCCCATGGTCAATTCTATGTTGACTACTTTGAGATAAAGGAGAAGTATATAGCATGAAACTCCCGAACGTCGAATCCCTGAAGTGACAAGAGCCGTCGATTCGAGGATGCTTCGGGACTTTCCCTAGCCGTCAAATCCGAGCCATGGTTAGCCTGACGCTGACCAACTTCGGAAGAAAATAAGAGTCTACACCAAAAAACTCTCGAACGCCAAACTCCCAAAGTAACAAGAACCATATATCTATGGATCTACGTGGCTGGATCTCGACCGTGAGATCTAAGGGATGTTAGAAGGCTGTCATTCTGGGGTGACATGGCATAGTGATGTCACCCAGGGACACATGGACCTCAGTTTAAAGTGCCACATTTTACACAGATTCATGTGTATCACATAACCTATGTACCTACTGGAACATGACATGTGTCACCCCCAATGAGGGCGCGTGTCACCGCTGGACCTTCCATGTGTCAGCTTGTGGTACATGCCTACATAGCCAAAAGGGGTGGTGAAGTGATCGGGACTCTAGGAGTCTGTGACTTCGGGACTCTGAAGGGTTTGGGGTGTAGTATGGTAGAGAGAGTGAATGGGATGAAGACCAGAGCCATGTGGCAAACTTATGGGACTTTGAAAGTTCAGAACTTCGGGTGGTCTCGTGCGTAGATAACAAAGAGGCGTGAAGAGCCAAATTCCTCCACAACTGATATATGAGAAAGAGATTAATTCCATTCATGGGATCGAACAGTGGATGGTCTTCCATCATGGAGGAAGGAACTTAGAAACAACATGTGTGAGGTGGATCTACATGGGTGCCACGTGGCCCTCAACCAATGAACGCTTGAAGAACTTTGGGAAACCATAACTTGCAATCCAAAGCTCAGTTTGAGCCTGGTAGCAGTCATTAGAACGCTACGTGTGAGTAGAAGAGGATAAATACCTTAGACAAAGGATTTGAGATGTTAAGGAGAGTGAAATTGTGATGCCCCATCCCTAATAAAGTTACTCAAGGGTCGTGTGTGTTACAAATTGGTATCAAATCATGGTTACAACACTTTTCCTACTTGGGCTCATGGAAGAGTCACTTAAAAACCATGTTTAAATAAATCTGAAGGGTGACACCCTACCTTACTTCTTTTCTAAAGAGTATGGTTAAAATTTTACTAAAGAAAATAATGAAAACTTTCTACTGTCTGTGTGTATTTAAGAAATATGAATTGTGTGTTGTTCATGAACTGATATACTATTAGCTAACAACAAGTGTTTTTTCAGCA
>ML792047.1:471416-488917 GCA_009831015.1 Picea engelmannii
GTACAGATTGGTAAAGAATTGGTAATGTATTTCGGCCATCAGATGCTCTTCTGACCTCACACATTAGGGGGCATCTGTTATAACCCTAAATTGCACTATCCCTGCTTACCTGGCATCATGCCTACTCATTGCCTTTCCTTGCCTAATCCATGCTGAACAAACTCTTCAAAAACCTCCTAAATCAAGTAACCCGTGCCCTAACCTAGCACTGGGCACGTTGGGACGCTGGCAGGTCTTCTGCAACATGTGTGTGAACGCTGGCTGGACCACTACAACCCGCGTTTACCTAACAAAGCAAAAAATCAGGAAAGTTTCATCCGGGACGAAGAGATTTTTGTCAGTTAACTGGAACTCCCAGCCATGCATGGTCGAGAGTTCGCCAAAAACCCTAGCTCCTCCTAGCCTATAAAAGGAGGGGTAGGGGTACTATTCAAGGAGGAAAAAATCATAGCAAAGAAACTCTGCCAAATTGCCAAGTCCATTATTGTCCCAACCCTTTAGCCTTGCCTCAAGCTTTAGGAGAAATTCATGCAACAACAGTTGGAGGACAAAAGAAGAGGAGGAGCCCAGGATCAGGATCGAGGAACGGTGGCCGGTCTCAGAATTCATTGTAAGTGATTCATATTGAGACTAATGAAAAATATGCTTTTCCAGTCCCAAATACATGAGTCTCATCTATGTTATTTGATTTATGTTTTATTTCTAACCCTCTAGTAGATCAGTAGCATGCATGCGTAGTCTTGCCTTGATTGCAGGAAGCTTTGTGGAAGGGGCAGCAACAACAAAGAAATAAAGGCTCAATGGAGGATCTACTTCAACCGTCGATAAAAAGGTGAGTTGATTCTTCCCATGTTTGCATGAGAAAAGGGGTTGAGATTTTGGGTAGAAGGTTAAAAGTTAAGTCTTAAGGGTCATGATCTGCGTACAAGTTCAAATCCCTAGCTTGTTAGTCCGTAGGGTAGAATACCCCACAACACATTGTAGTGGACGAAATTGAATAGATTTTCCCTGGGAGAACGACTAACGTTGCAGTTTGACCCCTGAGGGTAACAAAGGGTCAAACATCCATACTGGCTGAAACCCTTACCTTGGCGACTCCAGTCCAAATAGAACAGTAGCTCCAAGTAGCACATTTTAGGAACCCTGTCTCCAAAGACAATTTATACGAGAGAAAATCCCAACCCAAACCCCACAGAGCCTTTGTATGACCCCAAGAAGATTTTTCGCAAGACTAGAGAGAAAACACTGAAACCGTTCTACTACCTGAACAAAAACTTGTCCTTGCCCAAAGACGGTGCCCAAAGCATTGACGACCTTTAGTTTGATGCATTCTTCAAGAAAACTCTCTTTAGGTCTAAGTCAGAAACTAGTTTGGATGAGACTGTTTTCGATCCGAAGAAATTCCAAGCTCTAGTACCCAATAATATCCCTCAGAATCTGGATCCTCCTAGGGCTATGGCCACCAGATTCGCTCCCCTCAACATTCCAGCCCAATTACATGACTTGCCTCAGAATTATAGCTAGAGAATCAGGCTCTACGACATTGAGGGAAATTTTTCCACGCAAAGGCACCTAGACTGGTTTAACGATTTCGTCGACCTGGAAGAGGTGGACTATGCAGATGCAAAAATGAGGTTGTTTGCGTAGAGATTTTCATAAAATGTAAGAAAATGGTTCAAATCCCTCCCGCCCGCGAGCATTCAAGACTTTGCTGCATTTGAGACATCGTTCCTAAATAAATGGGGGGACAAGAAAAACCCATTGGAGCTACTAACACAATACAATAATATGAAGAAAGCACTAAAATAAACAATGCAGGAGTTCTCAGCCCGTTTCTTGAAGGTGTACAACTCAATTCCTATGGAAGTCAAGCCACCCCCAGGTGCTGCACAGTTGTGGTATGCTGATTCTTTCAATAGTGATTTCACCCTATTGTTGAGAGAAATAAGATCAACGAGTCTAGACACTATAATGAGTAACATTGTTGAAGTCGAAGTAAACATGATGGTGTCGGGAAAAATAAAACCAAGGTTCAACCGAGGCGACAAGAGACCCCAGGGAGATGCACAACCATCGACATCGCGGTCCTTAGATGATAAATTTGACATGATGATGAAGACCATAGAGAAGTTGATGGAGAGAATGTCCATGGGAAACAAACCTGTTTCCCGAGAATAGAACGACCCACCGCCCAAAAATCATAACCTCCGAAGGGGACAAATCCCTCAGATAAGATAGAGAGAACATAAAGAGCAAAGGGATCAAGGTGACCAGTAGATGAGACCTCCTTTCCAGAACAACTATGCAGACAAGGATTTCGACCAGACATTCGATGACCAAATGAATTGTTTTGATGACCAAAACCCATGCGTTTTCTTGACAAAGAGCGAGCATGATCGGTATATGAGCAGAAATGAAGGCTTCGTGCCAGAGACCGATGATGATATGATACTCGAAAGAGATGATGCGTTGTCTTGGGAGACAAAAGAGTTCAGGAAAGGCTATCAAAACACCATCATGCAGTTCCAAAAGAAGTACAACCTCTGGAGCAAAGACGTGCCCACCGAGTTGCAACAAACGAACCCCACAAGGAAGAATCCGATGGACACCCCTTCCACAAGCCGATCAAGGTCAGACAATGCAACCAAGGAAGTGATAAAGAAAGCTAATTTGAAGGAGGAGGTCCCCAAGAAAGCTACGGAGACATGATGGGAGGTGAGCGGAAAAGTGGTAGAGAAAACCTGTCCCCCTTTCAATTTTGAACATGAGATGGCCAAAATAATTTTTTTTGTCTCGTTCAATGAAATTATTAGAAAGGGCGAGTATCGGGAAAAAATCATTAAAATGATGAAAATGGGGGGGACCCTTGATACTCTGAATATTCAATATGATCACCCCGCCATCCTTTTTGGTCCGTGCATTGAAGAGACAAGTGATACCGAAGACGTCCCTCCTTTCTATGTCAGTTTGAAGATCCATGACATGACCCTGCATAATGCCATGCTAGATTCTGACGTGTCGCACAAACTCATGCCGACGGTGATCATGGATGAACTAGGTTTGGATGTCACCAGGACATACAAAGACCTTTTCTCCTTTGATTTGAGAAAATTCAAGTGTTTAGGCCTTATCAAAGACCTAGTTGTATCATTGGCTCAGATCCACGCTAAGAACATGGCCATGGACATGGTCATTGTAGACATACCCCCAAAATTCGACATGCTTCTCTTGAGGTCGTGGGCTGCGAATTTGAAGGGAAAGTTGTAGATGGATATGTCGTATGCCACTATCCCTATTTTTGGCCATGACAAAAGGCTGTACAGAGAAGTGCTGCTGAAATACATGGTAAGCAACAAGGCAGATACACACAATCATCCGATATACATTGTCAACACTGAGGTGGGTTCTTCTATATTCTACAATGACCTGAGTTTTGAAGAGGAAAAGCTGACAACCATCATAACAACTGACGAGAAGACTGCGCGGGAAACAACAGAATGCGCCGACCCAAAATACCGCACGGAAAATAGGGTGTGGAACATGAATTTCAAAAGCACAGTCGGCAGAGAAGGATATGGGGTCGGTGTATTGATGAGCCCCCCTAAAGCAAGCACAAAGCTGTGCTAATACAAGCTTGCGTTTGAATGCACTAACAACATGGCTGAGTATGAAGCACTAATCTTGGGCTTATAAGTTTTGAAAGAATTGGGTGCGCAGAAGATAATAATGCAAAAATATTCTGAGCTGATCATAAATCAAGTAAAAGGTGTATATTAGACCAAACACCCTAGGCTGAGAGCGTACATGAATTTGGCTTTGGACCTCCTTGAAGGATTTTCAGAGTATGACCTATCTGCTATCCCCAGAGAGCAAAATCATATCACCGATGCATTGGCCACCTCGGCCTCGGTTTTTAGGATCCCCATCTTCCCAAACAAAAAATATGAAATCTAGGTCAAGCACATGCTGGCAGTGCCTGATAATATCAAACACTGGCAAGTGTTTGATGATGACAAATAGGTGGAAAGATTCCTCCTTATGAGCGATGAGTTCACTAATACAAACGTTGACGAGGAATGTTGTGGTGATGAAGATGAGAGCGTGGATGCATGCAGTAATGACGACCCTTTCCAAAACCAGATCGTGGGGAGGGACATAACAAAATTGAAAAATAATATTATTCCAAAGGGGTTGGTGCCACTGGAAAAGCTATTTGACAAAAATGATGTGGCTAAGAACCCCAAGATCACTGCAAGAAAATAAGACATGGAAGACTGCAACATCGGGACTGAGGAGAACCTAAAGATGGTAAAATTATCAAAGACACTTAGTCCAAAGGTCAAGCAGGACTACATAAATCTCATGAAAGATTTCTCGGACGTCTTCGCATGGAGCTATGATGAATTGAAAGTGTATAACATGAAAGTGATCCAACATGTTATCCCTCTCAAGGAAGATCAAAAACCTTTCAAACAAAAGCTGAGATAGATAAATCCCCTGTTGTTGCCACTGATCGAGAAGAAGGTAAAGAATCTTTTCAACGCTAAAATTATTGTTTCTTTGAGATTCTCGAAATGGATAGCTAATTTGGTACCTGTAAGAAATAAAAGTGGTGAGATAAGAATGTGTGTAGACTTCTGAAATTTAAATAAAGTGTCTCTCAAGGACCACTACCCCCTTCCTAAAATGGACTACATCCTGCAAAAAGTCGTGGGGTCCTAGAAGATGTCTATGCTGGATGGGTTCTCAGGATATAATCAGATCATGGTCCACCCAGATGACAGAGAGAAAATGACTTTCACAACTCCATGGGGAACGTTCATGTACACCAAGATGCCATTCGACCTGATGAACGCTGGAGCCACTTTTCAGAGGACCATGGACATCACGTTTGCTGATGAAAAGGAAAAAATCACCGTGATTTATCTGGATGAAATCACAGTGTACATTGCCTCCAAAAAACAACATCTCGAGAACCTGAAGTGGGTTTTCCAGAAGTGCAGAAAGTTCGACATATCACTAAATCCAAAGAATTCTCACTTCGCGGTAGAAGAAGGAAATCTGTTGGGGAACATCATTTCCAAGGAAGGAATTAAGATAGACCCCAACAAGGTTGAAGGGATCCTAATTATCGACACCCTGTGCAGTAAAAAGGAGGTGCAATCCTTCCTGGGAAAGGTAAACTTCTTGAGGAGATTCATCCCAAACCTGGCGGAGATCATAAAACATATAGCTTGCATGCTCAGGAAGGGAAACGAGATCAAGTGGAATGCGGAGTCAAAGAATTATTTTGAATATATCAAAGTGGCACTAACTAAAGATCCTGTACTAGCCAACCCAGATTTTACGAAAGATTTCCTCCTTTTTTCGTTTGCCTCGGAACACACTATTGTTGGCATGCTGCTACAGAAAGATGAACAGGATTTCGAAAAACCCATAGCCTATTTCAGTCGAATGTTGTGCGATGCTCCACTAAGGTATGAAATTATGGAAAAACATGTGTATGCCTTAGTGAAAGCCTTGAAAGAGTCCAAGACATACATATTTCATTCCCATGTCATCGCTTGTGTACCTAACATTTCAGTAAAAGATATCCCGACTCAACCTGACCCAGAAGGAAGGAGAGGCAAGTGGATAACGACCATGTTAGAATACGATCTTGAAATCAAGCCTACAAAGTTGATCAAAGGTCAGGGTCTCGCAAAGTTAATGGCGCAGTGGGACTGTGACATTGTAGGAATGAATTTGATTGTTGATCTGTCAGAATGCCCCCAAGAAGAAAAAACTGCACAGGTGCCTCAACATTTCATTGATTCGCCATGGTATGCAAACATCATCTGTGTGTTGGAGAATATCCAGGCCCCCCTGGGCGTGAGTAAGATTGAGGCCAAATTTCTCAAGCTTAAAGTGGTTAATTTCTGCATCCTAGACAACTCACTCTACTGGAAAGACCCTGGAGGAATATTGCTGAGCTGTTTGCTGGAAGACGACGCGAAGTGGGCCATACAAGAATTTCACAAAGGCGATTGTGAAGGACACCACTATTGGAAGACCACCACACACAAAATCCTGAGGGTGGGTTATTACTGGCCTACAATTTTTGCTGACGTATATAAGGAGGTCTCCAGCTGCCACGAATGTCATATTTTCGACGAGAGAAGAAAGCTACAACCCCTTCCACTAAAGTTGATCTCATTCGAATCACCTTTCATGTAGTGGGGTATATATTTCATAGGAGAGATAAATCCTCCATCCTCTGTGCAACACAAATGGATACTCACGACCACCGACTATTTCACAAAAATGGATAGAGGAAATCCCCACGAAACAAGATACCGACGCAGTCATCATCCAATTCCTGGAGACGAACATCTTGTCGAGGTTCAGGTGTCCCATTAAGATCATTACAGACAATGAAACCGCATTCAAATATAATAGGATGGAGAAATTTTGTCAGGATTATAAATAACCTTGGGGCATTCCACAATTTACTATCCACAAGGAAATGAGTTAGAAGAATTTGCGAATAAGAGCCTGACCAGGATCATCAAAAGAATCCGACAAGAAAACAAGAGAGCCTGGCATAAAAAGATTATCTACGCACCGTGGGCAGATCAAGTTACCACCAAGAAGTCTATATCAACATCGCCTTTCCATATCGTTTACGGTGCAGACACAATTTTCCCTACTTCACTAGGACCGTTCATCAGGAAGTTATTACAAGAATAGGAGGGTGAGCCAAATGCTGCACAGAGGAGAATTAATCAACTAATTTACATGCAGCAGGCGAGAGAGTAGGTGTACAATCGATCGCAGCTCCATCAACAGAAGATAAAGAAATATTTTGACAAGCATTCGAAGTAGGAAGATTTTTAGGTCGAATATTTGGTCCTGAGATGAGACGCGAGAAATGAAGGTAAAGGGAAGCACAAAAAGTTTGACCAGATTTGGACAGGTCCTTTCAAAATCAATGCATATTGCGAAGACAATGCTTATTTCCTGGAAGGATTAGATGGAGAATGCCTTGGTTGGGGGCCTGTAAACAACAAATACCTCAAGCATTACTTAACGAAATAAAAGTCGTTTAAGTCATTTGTCATTGTAAATAGTCATTTTGTTTTTGCGTTGAGTCAGTAGCTCAGCAGAAAATTGAAGCTCGAAGTGAAGTATGATGATGTTTTAGAAGCTGTGTTGATAGGTTTAGTTTGTTTTCCGTCCGTCATTTATTTCTCTTAGTGTTTGAAAGTCGAATAAAGCCCAATGGTCAGGCACCTAGTCTAATTTTCTTTGCTACCTCACAGGGAGGATAACATCCCCATTGGAGCCAGCTGTTAGTGCCGCCATTTTTCTTTCCATTTAGAGTCAGTTTTAAGTCACGTTGTGACCCATGCGTTCGAACATGTGAAATTAGGTACGTAACCCCATGAGGTCAAGGTCAGCAAGTGGCTAGTTGGCCCTTGGAAACGAGAAGGGATGTCAGAGTTGAAACTCGTATAAGTAGTACAGGTATGTATTTTCCAAAGAGTTTAGTCCCGTTGAGAAACCAGTATCTACGTGCCTAGGTCAAGTCAAGTAGTTAATGGAGGTCACATCAGAAAGTACAACATGTTATTATCAATTCATCATGAAGGCTGAAGGAATGAAAAATTGCGGTGTTTGTATCATGCAAGCCCAACAAACCTTATCTCCTGTATCTTACACGCGGGGATTTTCCATGGAAAACCTGCAACTCGACTCAAAACATCTCATTGCCATGAATTCACTGTCCTCCAGCATGATTTCTTATCCTATCTAACTCGTTATAAATGTTAGATTGCTTGGCATTCTTTCCAGTCATAAAATCATGCCCGAACTCTGTTTACAATTTCCCTTGCCAGTCCAGTTTATTTAAAACTCTCCCCTTGCGCATATGCTGGATATACTGCACGCATAATATATGCTTGTCATGCCATGGAAACCTCTCAGAGCATAAGAAAAGGTGCGCAAAGTAGCATAATTGCAAGATACAAGCCCTAAAAAAACTGGGAGTCATTCTCACCCACAACATGCATTCCCAAGGATGTGAAAGGAGTTATTCCTTTACTCCCAGAGAAGACCAGATAACACTGTGCATAACTTGATGCAGAGGGATTTTCACAGGAAGGGACGATGATAGAAGCCTTATCTCCTCAAAAATAAGTGCCTCAGAGGAGGGGCAGGCTGAGGAAGAACAAGGAAGCTGTGGAAGCTCGATTTCCAGAAAAGTCGGTTTCTAGATCAAAGGCTGAAGAACTACTCATGTGCACCATTCGGCTAGAGCCTGCTGGAGGATCGATCCATGAAAACATGAGCAGAACAAGGAAAGTGGAAATCACAAGAGTGAATGATCAAGAGCCATCTCAACAATTGAAGCAGGCAAAGCTTGCTATCGTTGAACTCTATCAAAAAAACATGGAGTTGAGGCAACAAATAGCGACAAAGACCACAAAGGCATCAACAACGCAGGGTCGCGAGGGAAATGTGGCATGGATAAAAAGATAGCTCAGAGAGATGCAAGACACCATTGTACAGCTACGAGAAACACAACAAATGACGAAAGAAAGGTATACAAAATATTCCAGTGAATACAAAGCGACCAGGAAAGAGGCTTGCGTGGCTCTTGCCAACACGCAGAAAAAATGAGCCTAGCTGACGCTCGTCTCTGCATCTAGAAACATAAGATGAATCCTGACAGTTTTGAAGGGCATGTTTCCCCAAAGCACCCTACCTTTAGATAACAACTGCGATAATCAAACATCCACTCGCCACACACATTTTCCAGAAAATGAACGTGCAACAGAAATCAAAGCCGTTATAAGAGGATAGCAAGTGCCTGATAGACACCTTCTCTCTCTGACACCCAACAAAAGGGATACAATGACACATCTTTTTACATATCGAGACCTGACCGATGATCAAATCCTCGTGGCAGATTTGCGGACGGTCATGGGTAAACATACATGATTATTGTCTATTTTTAGGGAGCACAATGCGAAGAATCTCCAGCGCATGCTACTAAGTTTTCCTAGTTTTATGGTTAGTATTTAGAAAGCAGGATAGCCCAAGTGACGCCCTTGTTTATATATTTCATCGTTTCGATGTAAGCCAGGTTGGTTGGCAAAAGTGGTAGACGACAACTATTGTATGTAATTTGAGTTTTTGACTGGAATTTAATGCAAAGGTCCTGTAACTTGATGAAAAGATTCTAGTTGTAGCAGTTGGTTGTATCGTGTTCCTCTCTTTACGTATGTGCTTCATGTCATATTTTATTCATATCTTTTTCTATCTATTTCAGAACGATTTTTTCGAACCTATGGATTCGCTGTGCAACGCCCCTTGTTTGCACCACTTAGACAAAAAGTTTTCTTCTAAAAGTTAACTCCGAATTCACCCACAGTGGTGCTCTGAGTTACTTCCTGTGTTTTTCTCCCGCCTCACATTACGGTTTTACACTGAAGACTGTTGCTCACATAGCCTTATCCTCTCAAGTTTAGTCACTGAGTCTTTTGTCCCCATCTTTTCCTCAGATCTAATCCATATTCCAAGTCTTAATTTCTTGCACCAATATAACCAGAGCCCATTATATGAAAGGTGTTAAATCTAGCCACATCTGTCAAAGCCATATCCTGCATGAAGACCGTCCCTTTCGAGAGAGCCCTCTCCAGATTCTAAAGGCTAGTTTTGGGTCTCAAATTCGGTTGAAAAAGTTACCTTCATCGTCTTTTTATCATCCGAATAGATTTATGGAGGGCTAACAGTTGGTACAACTAGCCATTGGCACCAAAAGAAAAGTAGCAGAGATCATACCAGCTTGCCAATTCATTATGGATGGATTTCACCTAGGATAAGCGACCCTTAACATACTTCACCTAGGATCTTATGACCTGTTAATTGGTATGGATTGGTTATCCACTTATAAAACCAAGTTGGACTTTTACCATAAGACCTTAGAGTGTGAAAATGAATAAGGGAGAAAAATAACCCTCGAAGGGATTCAAAATCCTGTCTCAGTGAGATGAATATCATCCCTTCAAATGAAAAAGTATTTCAAAAAGGGATGTTCTCTATATTTAATATAGGTGTTGGAATTTGTTGAGGATGACAAACCAAACCTAGAGGACCACCCCATATTAAGAGAGTATAGAGATGTGTTTCCAAAAGAGGTACTGGGTCTACCTCCGAGAAGAGACATTGACTTCTCGATAGAACTTGCACCAAGAGCAGTGCCAATGTCTAGGATGCCCTATAGGATGAGTACACCAGAGCTAGTTGAGCTCAAGATACAACTAAAGGAGATGATGGAAAAAGGCTACATCTGGCCCAGCGTGTCCCCATGGGGAGCACCAACCTTGCTTGTGAAAAAGAAAGATGGCACACTTCGACTGTACATAGACTATAGACAACTTAACAAGAAAACCATAAAGAACAAGTATCCCTTACCAAGAATCAATGACTTGTTCGACCAATTAAAGGGTGATTCCATTTTCTCAAATATTGACTTAAGGTCTGGGTACCATCAAGTCCAAATAAAGGATGAAGACATCCAAAAAACAACCTTCAGGACAAGGTATGGTCACTATGGATTTGTGGTGGTACCATTTGGATTAACTAATGCTCCCGCCAATTTTATGTGCTTGATGAACAATGTACTCAACAAATTCCTAGACATATTTGTATTGGTTTTCATTGATGATATCCTAATATATTCCAAGAACAGAGAGGATCATGAATAACATCTTAGACTTGTACTTCAAGTACTAAGAGAGCATCAACTCTACACTAAGTTTAGCAAGTGTGACTTTTTCTAGAAGCAAGTCCATTACTTAGGCCATGTTATTTCTAAAGAAGGAGTGGCAGTAGACCCCGACAAGATCAGGTCTATCAGGGAATGACCTACCTGTTCGCACCCAATTCGTCACCTGGTGAGCAAATCAAGGGTGCTTACATGCCCTGTTGGGTCTTGCAGGGCATGGCAGCTGTGGAAGGAAAGGTTAGAGAATACAGAACAAACTACAAGCTAATATCAACTGAAAACAAATTAAAACTGTGAAAAGAAACAACAAAACACCAAAAAAAACAAGACAGATGTCACCAATGGTTTTGAGCTGGTCAATTGATGAAATCGGAGCACGATGAAGGAAGAGAACTGTGGTTCCTTCTTCCCCCAACGRAAGGCTCTTGAGGCCCTCACAAAGTTTGCTTTCCTTACAATGAGAAGAACTGAGTATGACAGTGAAAGAACTCCCAGCGATGCTGCCAATGTGTTATCGTTAAAGGATGAGTCCTTAACAATCTTAGTAGCATAACAATGCCTGAAAATTCCTTGCGAAAATAATGTATCTTCACGGCTTTTTATAGCAGATCCTCAGGCGATTATGTAACCTCTTCAAAGTGTGAACAGGGGCCCTTTAGGGCTTCCTTAGTTCATTAACCCACCTACCCTGCGGATTCGTCTTGGATTTGGGAGTCAAATCAGATTGGGAGCCGGTCCGTAAGCGGTTGAGAGGCCGACCAATTCAATAAATGCGCCGTTTTAGCAGGTGCACGGGTTTTGTCGTTGACAACCACGCGTCGTGCGTGCATGCGCGCAGAGTACGTTCTTGTCCTGCGCATGTGCGCGCGCACCAAACTATTGTGAAGCGCCCTTCAATTTTTGGTTACTTTGTATAGTTTTTGACCCTTCTGGAATGCTGTGAAATTAATTCAGTGCCATGAATGACTTCATTGTTGTTTTGACAGTGTGGAGTTCTTGTCGCCATGTGCGGATGAAATTTCGGTGATAACACTACCCCAAAGGAAATATCTGATATCATATCCTTTATGGGCTTAGCGGGACACTATAGAAGGTTTATAAAAGGATTTTCCAAGATTGGTTGTCCAATCACTGCCCTTCATAAAAAGGGGGTTAAGTCGACTTGGACATCAGATTGTGAAGAAAGATTTCAGAAACTGAAATATATTCTAACCCATGCGCTCATGCTGAATATTGAATACCCTGATAATGACTTCCTCGTGTGCAGATATGCCTGCAAGGAAGGACTCAGAGGAGTCCTTATGAAATAAGGGCATGTAATTTGCTACGAATCCAGAAAATTGAATGAGGATGAAATCAATTATGTGACCCATGATCTAGAGTTGGCTGCCATAGTGCACACTTTAAAAATGTGGAGGCATTACCTATTGGGTAGGATATTTGTACTTATGACAGACCATTGTGGGTTGAGTCACTTGTTTGATCAACCAAAACTCAATGCCAGGCAAGCTAGGTGGATGACTCTCCTTAGTGATTTTTCTTTCAAAATCAAACACATCAAAGCAAAGGAAAATAGGGTGGCCGATGCCCTTAGCAGAAGTGTGAAAGTGATTCACCTAACAACAATGAGCACTTGTAAAATGGATGTCGGGGAGAGAGTCTGAAATGCACAGGAAAAAAATGCATTCTTCAAGACCATGACATCATACCTAAAGAAAGATCCCACAGGGATAAAGTATGAAGGCTATCAGATGTTGGATGAAGGTCTGCTTACATAAACAAATTGTATATCCCAAATTGTGACGACTTGAAGAGGTTCATGATGGATGAACTACACAAGAAACCATATGCTGGTCATCCAGGTTATCAGAAAATGATTACAACCACTAGAAAAAAATTCTATTGGCCTGGATTGAAAAAGGACATAGCTGATTATTTAGCTAAGTGTCTAGAATGCCATCAAGTTAAGGCATAACACCGACATCCAGTAGGGTTGTTACATCCCCTAACAATTCCATAATGGAAATGGGATACCATTTCCATGGATTTTATTACCGGATTACCAAAATCGGACAAGCAGAATGACACCATCATGGTAGTGGTGGACAATTGATCAAGTCTGCTCAGTTTGTTCCTATCAAGTCAACTTTAAAGGAAATAGATATCGCCAACATATTCATGAAGGAGATATTTAGACTGCATGGCATACCTAGGTAGATTATATCTGACATAGACACAAAGTTTACTTCAAGCTTTTGGAAGTCCTTAATGGATAGTTTTGAGACTAAATTGTTGTTTAGCACAACCTATCACCCTCAAACTGATGGAAAAAAAGAAAGAGTAAACCATATATTAGAAGACATGTCAAGGATGTATATAATGCATCAACCTAAGAAGTGGGAAGACTACCTACCATTGATATAATTTTCCTACAACAACGATTATCAAGAGTCATTGAAGATGGGCCCTTTTGAAGCCCTCTATGGTAGATAATGCAACATTCCAATCAGCTAGAGTAATCCAGTGGATAGAATTACAATCAGACCTGACATGTTGAAAGAAATGGAATAACAAGTGATTCAGATTAAGCAAAATATGAAAACTTCTCAGGATAGACAGAAGAGTTACGCCGATAGAAAGATAACTCCCAGAGAGTTCAAGACATGAGACCATGTCTATCTTAGAGTTAGGCCTAGGAAGAGTTCCTTGACAATGGGAGCTTGTTCTAAGCTGGCACCCTGATATTGTGGACCCTTTGAAATCTTAGATAGAGTGGGACCTGTAGCCTGTAGGATAACACTTCCTCCCACCATAAAGGAACATAATGTTTTCCATGTTTCATTATTGAAGAAATATGTACATGATTCTAATCATATAATTGACTAGACTGTGATCTAGGTGGAGTCGGAGGGAGAATTCCTGCCACAACCTCAATGCATACTAGACAGGAAGGAAACCTCACTCATAAACTGAACCATTGCATAGGTCAAGGTGTAGTGGAAACACCTTGGCCCAGACGAGGCTACGTGGGAAATGGAGGATGCAATGAGACATGCATATCCATTTTTGTTTACTTCTGTATATAAAGAGCATATTGAGTGATAGAAAATCGAGGGTGACGTTCCTTTAAGTGGGAGGGAATTGTAACACCCTGTTTCCCACAGTTTGTAAATATAACTATATTGGCCAAGAGACTATGGAAAACTCAATAGGTGTGAATGTTTGATTTGATGGACCATTGTAAAAAAGGTCAATGAATGTAAATTCTCTTATTTAATAGAAAATGGACAAGTGCTGCATAACTACTGGAAGGGGGGTGTGCTAAGAGAGACCACAAATTCTATGAAATATATGGTGAAGGAGACTAAGAATGGTTGCGTTAAGCTCCACCAGATCAGTACTTTGCTGGATTTAATTGTTCATGATAAAAAAAACCCTCTGACCCAGGAATGAATTACAGTTAGGATGGTAGGTGGGAATACCTCCTCAAGAGTTAATGAGGGGATGAGTCAGACCGCCCATCTGTAAGGCTTCCAAACCTGACCACAAACTGGGAATTCATGCCACACACAATCTTGTTGAGGAAGGAAAGAAAGGAAGGCATGGTGGGCAGAGGAAGGCATGGAAAGAGTGTAGAGATGAGAGATTGAGCTCTCGGGTTTGAGGAATAACTGTGAAAAAGAGTGTGTTCTAGTCGCAAGAAATAGAGACTAAATCAGGAGAAGGAGAGTAACCTTCATCCATATCTATGAATGATTCAGGAGAAGGAGAGTAACCTTCATCCCTAAATTTCATTGAGCGAGAAGAAAATATTCAATCTCAAAGCATCCTAGTCTAGCTCGGGGATGGCCAATGGTAAATTTGTTAGGAGTGACTGAGCCTACGGTTGGGTGGAAACGAGCACCCCTTTTAGTAGTTTCATCAGGTCTTCTAGTTATGATAAGTGTTTTCATGCTTTGTGCTTTGAAATGGAATAATGAATGAATGCATGTATATATACATTTAGGATTGGCCTATGTATTGACTGATTGAGTGATGTGTATGTATTTATCTCCTTGAGGACTTATGCTTCTGCTTTATTTTCCATATGTTCCAGTTTAACCCTCGAAGGTGTTTTCCCCAAGGAGTTACCTCACAGGGCTAGAGTTGGAGCAAGCCTCTTAGCACTACTACCGTCTCGGTAATTCCACGAGATTACCCTGCCTTGTTTCAGAACTTAAAGTTCTGCGAGCTAGGAAGGTGATTCCTTCAAACCAGTAGCCTAAGAGACCTTAGGCTTGCACCCATGAACTTAACCAATTCTCGGCTAAGAGTAGAGCTTATAGCCTGAAATTCATCAGAGGGTCCATATCACCAGGGTCTAGGAACCCTATGCTAAGTACGAAAGGAGCTAACTCTTGATGACTTCAGAGCTTCAAGAGCTGGAATCCCTAGGATGTCAAACTTCATAACTGTAAACAATACCCACACACCGAAGTTACGAAGTGAAGGAGAGACGTATATTTTGGGGATATCGTCAGGAGCCCCACCTACCATCCAATCTTTCAGGAGAAGGGACCCGCACATGGTACTTCGATGAAGTCCTGCTTCAGGAAAATGGAGTGGAAATGAAGCCAAAACCCCCAAAGGTCGGAGTTGCGAAGTGACCAGGACCGTTGATCTGGGGATCCTTCGGGTTCTCTCCTAACTGTCAGATATACGATGAAATCAACACGACGTTGACCTCTTCGGGAGGACTGGGGTGTTGTAATGTCAAAATCACCGAAGGATAAAACAACGAAGTGATGGGAACTATTTATTTGAGGGCATGTTGGATCCCTTTCTGATCGTTGGATCTACCCCATGGTCAATTCAGCGTTGACTACTTCGGAAGAAAGGAGAAGTCTATAGTATGAAACTCCCGAACGTCAAATCCCTGAAGTGACGAGAGCCATCGATTTGAGGATGCTTCGGGACTTTTACTAGCCATCAGATCTAGGCGATGGTCAGCCCGACGCTGACCAATTTCGAGAGAAAAGAGAAGCCTGCACCGCCAAAATTCCGATCTCCAAACTCCTGAAGTAACAAGAGTTGTAGATCTAGGGATCTATGTGGCTGAATCTCAACTGTGAGATCTGAGGGATGTTAGAAGGCTGTCAGTCTAGGGTGACGTGGCATAGTGATGTCACCCAGGGACACATGGACCTCAGTTTGAAGTGCCACGTGTTACCCATATTAGTGTGTATCACATACCCTATATACCTACTAGAACGTGACACATTGCACCCCCGATGAGGGCACGTTTCACCCCTGGCCCTTCCACGTGTCAACTGGTGGTACGTGTTCGCCTAGCCAAAGGGGGTAGTGAAGTGACCGGGACTCTGGGAGTCTGAGACTTTGGGACTTCAGAGAGTTTGGGGTGTAGTAGAGTAGAGAGACCAAATGGGATGAAGTCCAGAGCCACGTGGCAAGCTTACGGGACTTCGAAATTTTGAGACTTTGGGTGGTCTCGTGCATAGATAGCAAAGAGGTGTGAAGTGCCGAAGCGCCAAATTCCTCCACAACTGATATATGAGAAAGAGATTAAGTCCAGTCATGGGATCAAACGGTGGATGGTCTTCCACCATGGAGGAAGGAAATTAGAAACAACACGTGTGAGGTGGATCCATGTGGGCGCCACATGGCCCTCAACCAATGAACACCCAAAACTTTGGGAATCCATAACTTGCAATCCAAAGCTTGGATTTGAGCCTGGTAGAAGTCATTAGAATGCTACAGGTGAGTAGAAGAATATAAATACCTCAAACATAGGATCATAGATATTAAGGAGAGCAAAATTTTGATGCCCCATCCCTAGGAAAGTTACTCAGAGGTTTTGGCATCCGAGAAACCAGAGGACAAAACCCCTCGTCTTCGCAAGTCGTGAAATCTCGGTATACGAAACCCTGACCCGCTCTGTGGTTGAGCTGGTTTAGTGTGAATAAGTTTTAGCATTTCGGCATCCATGAAACCAGAGGGAAATAACCCTCGTCTTCACAAGTCGCAAAATCCCAGTATACGAAACCCTGACGCGCGATTAAGACTGAGTGTCTTTCAACACCCTTAAGCTTAGGAGGGATAGTGATTGTCAGATCTAGATCAACGAGGGTCATTGATCTCATACACTAACTCATGTATCGAAGTTTAAGGAATGGAGTGACCAGTGGTTTGGGTCGCTGCATTTCAAACTCCCAGTTACCAAAATCTCGACACGAGACCGTCAGATCAGGGGGAGATTCACAACTGTCGATCTCATCGAGGTAAGATTTTGAGTTTTGGGGTTTGAAGAGTCGAAAGACTTGACTCTCTTGCATCGCTGAGTCGCGAAATGTGAAAGGTGCCTCTTGGCTTGGCCTGTGGTCATAACCAACGATCACATAGAGGTGGAATAGGGAAGATCTAGCCTGCGCTAGGCCCCTGTAGGAATTCAGGGATTCTATCCCTTGAGGAAGAGTGGAAATTTTATTTTTTCCATAGTGGGTATGTGACAAATTGGTATCAGAGCATGGTTACAACACTTGGCCTTCTTGGGCTCATGTACGAGTCGCGTAAGGATATATTGTTATCTGCATTTTCGCTTTAAGGAGAAGGACTGTAGAATGAAACTGTAATTTGGGAATTTCTACGGAATTCCAACAAAGGAATTATATTGTTCCTTGGTGAAAATGATAACTACTCTTATAGGAGTAGGGATGCACTGATCAATATTATT
>ML792047.1:500402-527876 GCA_009831015.1 Picea engelmannii
AGACTGCAGGAGAACTTGGCAGGGCCTAAATTATGTACATTATGTAAAGATAATATTGAATCCAACATCCATCTCTTCTGTGAATGCCCATTTTCTGTTTAAGTATGGAGGGATGTAGAATCTTCCTTGAAATTACAATAGTTGTGGACCAAAGGTAATGTTTTGGAAAACTTCAAGGAATGGTTCATGAGGAAATATCTAAAAAAACTAAGAGTTATTCCTTTCTTGCTTTTGTGGAGAATACAAATTGATAGGAATGGAAGCATATTTGAAGGGAAGTTGGTACCAAGTTTTCAAGTGGCTTCTCAGAATCTCTTTTTACCGCCTTTTTTCCAGGTTCCATATAAAGTTCCAAAAGTGTCCAACATGCTCCCTCCCCAAATCAATAAATCCATTCCATGGGGTTCCTTGGATCGGGCCAACCAGAGGGGAGGTACCAAATGTGGTGCATGTTATGCCCTCTATTTTTTAGAAGACCATTATTATGCAGATAAGTATTTCTTGGGTTATGGGATCAACAGTTATAGTCAGATGGAAGCTCTTCTCCTTCTCATGAAATCTTCCCTTAAGAAAGGATGTAAGTCACTCCAAATTTATGGTGATTTTGAACTAGTCATTCGATGGATAAAAGGAGAAAATCAAATATTAAAATTTGGGATGTTCAATCTGGATATCCTCCTTAAAGATAATGCAAGTCTTTTTGATTAGGAATCATTGTTTCACATCTACATGAAACTCCATTCCAAAGATGACACTCTTTCAAAGACAAGATTAGAAGACGAACTTGAACATGAGGTTGAAGATGAACACAAAAATGGAACAATAGCTCATCCAAAATGTTTTCATTGAATGATGATTAAACTATAAATGAGTGGAAGTTTTTTTGAAATATGTCTAGACAATATATATAGTCTTGGGCATTAATGTATCATCTTTGGCATATGTTTTAATGTATGAGAAAAATATCAAAAATAATGTCTAGGATTTTTTTTGGTATAAACCTTGAAGAACAGAACTTGATGATTGAATCATCTTGACCTATGTTGATGATGTATTGAAAAGGACATGTATGTAAGCCCATATGAGGATTGTATTTATATTTCATGCTGAAATATAATTTTTTTTTTTCTCAGGAAAAAAATAGTCATCTTGGTCCAGGTGGATATCGATAGCCAACCACCTATTCCATATGGCTCACATACAAATTTCATCTTGGTAGTTACAGTTTTTATCTTGGCAATTTTTTTCTAGCTTTTTAGGTCCTAAAATTACGGGGCCGTTTTGAGGCCCTAAACAACATTTTTTGGGCATGCCACGGTCACATTGTAGATAGGGTTAGAGTGTGATGGGATAATGTGTATTCCTCGGATAGACATTTCCAACGAGATATCATGCGCAAAAATTATGACCCCAGGAAGTTGATGTACCAACTTACCCCATTGGGGCTCACATGACTTTTGGCGCTTCATATCCTAGGGTTAGGTTTTTGAATGCCTAGGTTTTTCTGTTTAATTCTTAATGCTAAAAAGGCCTAGATGCCTCATTTTAATGTGCTCAGATGAATGCACGTAGCTGTCAAATATATTCTCAGAGAATAACTACCACCATTCGAGCAACATTGTTTTCATTATGCATTTTACAGTTTCAACATATTTCTTATTTAATAGAAGTTAAGTTCCACTGTATCTCTGTTATTGTTCTTTCTATATTTGTGTTAATGTTATAGATCTGTGTTTCATTTCATTCTTCTCATAAATATGTATTATTGGTATTAGAGTGGTCTACTCTTCATTTGTTTCTCTGTGCATGTCCCCAACGAGGTCAGGGTATAAGAAGTTGGAACTCGAACTAGTTGAGGCTTTGAAAGATCAACCTCATCGAACCTGACGGTCCCCCATGGGGGAAGAAAATAGAGATGATGGGGCATGCGATCCCTTTAAAATGTTGCTTGAGGAATCCCTCTCATGATAAAGGAACAAGATGATGGATAACTTTACGCAAATCCTTTGACGATTAACAACATGTGATGCATCTACCTCAAGAGGAGGAGAGACCTACTTCAAGGTACATATCAATTTCTATATTCCTATATTTGAAGGTAAAATAGATGTGAATGCTGTAGAAAAATGGTTAAACCTTCTAGAAGGGTATTTCTTTGTCCACAACTTTTCCGATAGAGAAAATATTACATTTGCGCTCCTCAAAGCCGTCCCCTATGTCAAAGTTTGGTGGGAGACTTTCTGTGAGCAAAAGGAGACAGAGGGATCTAAATTATTTGTAGTTGCATCCACTTGGGGTTCCTTCAGGGATGCTATTAAGGAACAATACTACCCTATTGGAAATTATGATGAATTATATACAAGATGGACTACACTGCGGCGGGAAAGGGACCAAATAGTGCTGGAGTTCACCAATGTCTTCCATACCTTGCACACCAAGTTGGGTATAAGAGACTCTGAGTGATATATTGTGCTCAAGTACCATGACGGTCTACATAGATACATCCAGAAAAAAATGGAGTTTCTAGACATTTCATCCTTGGGCGCAGCCTATTGATATGTTGTCAAAATCGAACATAAGCTTAAACAAAAGATGCGACAGTTTGGGTCTCCAAAACCCTCACAATAGAAGCAGGGAAAATGCGACCCCAAACCATAGAACAAAGGGAAGAAAAAGGATGGATAGCCTCAGGACAACCAGTCCAAACCACAAATAAACAAGGACAATGGGAAGACAAAGAAAAACACTAGGAAATGGTGCGAGTTCCATAAGAGCCCTTGGAATGACACCACTGAATACCGCTCAAAGTAGTCATTAGTGGTCAAGGTAAAATCCTCTGAATTAGATGCAGGCTCTGGCTCTTATTCAGAACCAGAAAAAGGGAGACAAATCATTGATGCAGAACCCAATGCCACCGTTGCTACCACCACCAAGGTCCATCCTAACGAACCTGATGAACTAGAGGAAGGTGATCGCCTCTTTCATTCATAGATGTGGGTGAAGGGTATTCAATTGCACTTCATCGTTGATAGCGATAGTTAGAAGAAACTCATCTCAGCAATGGTCGTCAAGAGGTTGGCTCTGCCGACAACACTACACCCAAAATCGTACACCATCGGATGGCTCCGCCAAGGGAGCGATCTCCGCGTTAACCAACAATTCATCTTGCCCTACGACATCAATCCCTTAAAATATGAGGTATTGTGTGATGTCACCCCCTTGAAGTTTGTGATGTTCTTTTGGACCAACCTTATTTGTGTAAATGTCATGCTGTATGTGAGTCTAGGCATCGTAGTGTTATTGTTTCTTTGGACAAAAAATTCTATAGGATACTCGAGGTAGTCCCATCTACTGCCATTTTCTTTATCTCTGCCAAGCAATGTAAGAAGGCCATCTTTTAGATCGAGAAGTCTGTCTTCTTCGTGATTTGCGCTTAAAGTGAGAACAAGGTTGCAACCACATCCATGGCCTTTGTGACAGGTCTCTCTACACAACATAAGCAAGTTGATAAGGTCATGGAAGAATACAAATACATCTTCTCCTCACCCACTGGGGTACCTCTGCATTGTTAGGTCAAGCACTCAATCGATCTGACCCCAGACTCACCACTACCCAATGGGCTAGTTTATAGTCACTCTTTGTAAAAAAATGAGGAAATCAAGCTCCAGATCCAAGAGCTGATTGAAAAGGGGCACATCCATATAATATCATCACTTTGTGGAATCCCAATCGTGATTTTGCAGAAGAAAGACAGGTCCTGACGACTCTGCATTGATTACTAGGCCCTAAATAAGATCATAGTTAGCAATCAGTACCCAATTCCCCGAATTGACGATCACCTTGATGAATCCTACACATCCGCCAACATGGTTCATGATATTTTTCATAAGTCCAATGCCAAGTACAAGCAACACCATGATCAACACTGGGTGCCACACAAGTTTCAGGTGGGAGATAAAGTTTGGTTGCACTTGCAGAAAGAATTCCTTACAAGACCCCATCAGAAGCTTCGTCCATTCCGCTATGGACCTTACACCATCACCAAGGATATGTGAGACAATTCTTTTGAGCTCAAAATTCACCTCTTCCTTGTCTTGCACCTAGTGTTTAATGTGGACCTCCTTTGACCATACTTTCCACCCTTATTAGACACCTCAAAGATAGAAGAATAATTGACACTGACATAGCTCAACCTTGACTACATGGAACAAGAATCCATTGATCATAGTGTGGAAACAAAGGTCAAGGGAACTCATCAATAGAAGCTTAAGCTTTATTGGTTTGTCAAAGTGGGACAAGTCTTGCACCAAGGCAAGTGGCTCACCCGGGGCCAAATTCAACAGAAGTTTCCTCATCTAATGGGGGAACTCAATGCAATGGAGCCCATTGCTTCCTAATGAGGGAGGATTGATCCAGGTGGATATAGGTGTCCACCCACCTCTTCCATCCATCTCACACATAAATTTCATCTTGGCAGTTACAGTTTTTATCTTTGCGGTCTTTTTTTTATCTTTTCAGGTCCTAAACTTTCGGGGTCATTTTGAGGCCCTAAACAATGTTTTTTGGGCTCATCACAGTCACACTATAGATGGAGTCAAAGTGTGATGACATAATGTGTATTCCTCAATTGAACCTTTCCAATGGGCTATCGTGCACCTAAAATGAATATCGTATGCAAAAGTTACGACCCCGAGAAGTTGATGTACCAACTTACCCCATCGGGGCCCACATGATTTTTGGCGCTTCATCTCCTAGGGTTAGGTTTTTTAATGTCTAGGGTTTTCTGTTTACTTCATGATGCTAAGAAGGCATGGAAGCCTCATTTTAATGTTCTCAAACGAATGCGCGTAGTCACCACATCTCTTCTCAGAGATTAGCTACTACCATTCGAGCAAGATTGTTTTCATTATGCATTTTACAGTTTCAACATATTTATTATTTAATAGAAGTTAAGTTCCATTGTATCTCTGTTATTTTTCTTTGTATATCTGTGTTAATGTTATAGATCTGTGTTTTATTTCATTCCGCTCATAAATCTGGATCACGTCTAATGAAAGCATTGTAATTTAGCATTGGTATATCAATCCTTGAAGACGTGGAAGGTCTCACTTGAGGTGCATTTCTAATAATTTAGGTGGTATGGGGAGATTAACAAAGGAAAATCCAAACAATTAAGACTCCTAATGGATGCTTGATTATAATAAGTATCTCCTAGACTAGGTTTCCAACATCTTATTACAACATTCCCATAGTGGCTGATGCAAACATAACTATTCAATTACAACAAAATCACCGAAACCACAATGGAGGAATACATCTCCATTAATAAATAAACACAATCAACATATAACAATAATATATAATTAAATTTTGAAAGGCCACACATCCTTCATACACATCATCAACATTAGCATCATATCACATATTATTATTAGACCAGATGCCATAATGTTATCGCCTAAAAACTATTCGCTTGTGACATTTCCACAAGTATTTTATCCAAAATACACCATCAACATATTTTCCATCCATTTGACTTCATTTTCCACCTCAGCTAGACATCTGAAAGCTATTTGGACAAGTTTTGATTTTGACCAATTAAGGCCAACACAAATAATGACCCTAAAAAGTGTGCCATTAATGTAGAAAGTACCACCAAAAGTTGCTTTGCTCTATAAAAATCATATTTTTGATTGTTTCTGGCTTGAATTTGCTAAAAAGGGAAAGTAGTTACAAGTGGACATTTCTAAACCCTAATAGCTATTCTTAGCCTTGATATCGTAATCTTTAACCACTATTTTGAAGACCATGTTAAGGGGGTTGAACCACTATTTTCCCTATAAATAAAGTCTTGAGGTCTCTCCATTCATCCATAACATGCATAGTAGATGCATGCTGCTGAAATCACACTAGAGATATTAAGGAATCCTTCCTTTTGATCTTTTTTTTTCATACTACTTTCTCATTCAACCAAGGAGGGGATCTACACACATCAAGGAATTCAAGGACCCTCCCAAGGAAGAGGCTTTGGAGCCACACATCTTCAACAAGTCTACTCCCCAAGTGATATCTTTGACCTTTCTATTGGAAATTGATTAATTCTCTATAAAGATTCAAACCCTCATTCATTCATGCGACAAGAAAGAAAATAAATAAACTACAACAATAAACATAAATAATAAGGGTTTGAAGCTTTGTAGAGAATTAATCCATTTCAAATAGAAATGTCAAATATATCACTTGGGAGTAGACTTGTTGAATATGTGTGGCTCCAAGGCCTCCTCCTTAGGAGGGTCCTTGAATTTCTTGATGTGTGTAGATCCCCTCCTTGGTTGAGTGAGAAAATGGCATGAAAACAAAAGAACTATCAAGAGCAATGAGTCCTCAAGATCTCTGGTATGATTTTGGTAGCATGTACCTATTATGCATGCATGGATGGATGGAGAGACCTCAAGCCTCTATTTATTGGGAAAATAGTGGTTAAAACTCCTTGACACGATCTTCAAAATAGTGGTTAAAGATGACCATACCAAGGCTAAGAATATCTAATAGGGTTTAGAAATGTCCACTTATAACTACTTTCCCTTTTTGGCAAGTTCAAGTTGGAAATAGTCAAAATTGTGGTTTTTATGGAGTTGAACAAATTTTGGGGGTACTTTCTATGTGGATGACACACTTTTTAGGGGTATTATCTATGCTAACCCTAATGGGTCAAAATCAAGATTTGTCCCAACAAGTTTTGGAGGTCTAATGGGGGTGGAAAATGAAGTGAAATGGATGGAAAACATGGAATTGATAGTGTATTTCAACAAAACTTGTGGAAATATCACAAGAGAACAATTTTTAGGTGACAACACATAACATACTACAATGCACCAAGGCTTTAAATTTTACATACACTATCAAATAGAGAAAACCTAGATTATCCCAATGCATCTCAAAACATATCCCAAACTCTTTTATAAGATCCTAATGTAAATGTACATATATCTCAAAAGCTGGGTTCTTCTTAAATGCTTACCCAATGACTAGTGTAGTAAAGGTAATACGTGATTCAACTACTTCTTTAATCTATAGTGCTCTACAATATTCTCTTAATCTAACCCTCAAAATTAGGGATTTATTTATGATTGCTTGGTTCCTACATCTTATAACCCACAATCTTCTTTATTTTTCTACTCTCTTGATTTAAGTCGTAATGTGTAATTTTATAGTGTTTACATGGAACATTGCCACCATGTCTACTAAAAATGAATGGGCGAACATTAGTGATTGTACGTTAGGGTTGGGAAACACAATGTCCGTTACCTAATAAAATTATGTAATGTTATTTGAGTTATCTAAAGGTGCAACAATGCCAAAACAAAGTACACAATGAGTTGAAAAGACTTATAGATTTATATTATACTCAATTGTGGTAATTATAAAAAAATCCACCTTTTCTAGGACTCTAAAGGAGCCAAAATTAATTTGCTTTTAGTGTAACAAATTCATAGTTCTACATTAAAATATATCTGAAGGGTCAAAATTGAATGTCCAACTTTGAATAAATTTTGAATAAAATATTTAAATCATGATGAACAAATTGGGGATGGGATATAAGATTGCATATTGTCCCAAATTGTGGTGGAAACTTCACTTTCCTAAACTCATAAATTTGGACTATAATGATGTTTGATTGTGTGATGCACCCAATTTCACCCCACCGAAATTATTCAATGTAATCTTAGCTATCTAAAAGTGCAACAATGTCAAGATAAACTACATTGGGAATATAAAGAAACAAAAGAAGCTATCTATTTATATGATACTCCATGGTGGGAACTACTTAAAAAAACGAGGCAGGTGGAGTGCGTTCTCCACTTGATTGAAGTACGTGGTATTACTAATTTGTTTATGCTGATTTAAATATTGTTTTAAAAATGAGATATTCAATTTTTATATTATTATTGAATTACAATTTTTTTATGATAAAAGTTATATAATGGTTATATACTCTGAGTGAGTTTAATAGTTAAGAATTTTTTTTAAGAAGTTAGAAGTTTAAATTCAAATTCAAAAAGGAGTAGGGTATGATTAATATTTTAGCAATTTTCTCAACTATCCTTAATTCATACCAACCAAATCATGTAAACTGAATTATTTAAAAATGCAATAATTATATTAAAATATCAAAATAAAATAAATTGAAAAAAAACAAAAATAACTAAACTCGGTTATTTAAAAATACAATAATATCAAAATAAAATAAATTAAAGAAAAACAAATTATAGATTTATAAGAGAGCTCGGTTATTTAAAAATGCAATAATATCAAAATAAAATAAATTGAAGAAAAACAAATTATAGATTTATATGATACTCATGGGTAGGAATCCTAAAATTATCTACTTATTTACGATTAAGAGTAAGAAACCAAATTTATATAACTCTTAATGTAACCAATTTATAATTTAATATTAAAATATAATGTGTTTTAATAATATATATATGAAAGATTAAATTTAAACATTAAGTTTATTTAAATTAATATAAATTATATATTAAATATCAAAATTTAATATTTAATTTTTAATAAGATATTTGAATTAGATGAAAATATTGATTATTAAATATAAAATGGTATATAAATATTTTGAAGTTTTTCTAAATTTATTTATGTATTTAATATAATATTAAAATTTTAATTTTATCAATGATTAATTTAAAAAAAAATTAAAACATTTAGACTAAACTATTTTCTAATTAATCAAAATACATTACATCACTAAATTGTATTATAATAATATTTTCTCCATTTCACCCCCGCATTACACTTCGCATTTGCAATCGTCCCACTATCTCAACTTCTACATTTCCGAATGGTCGTGACAACCTTAATAGGTGGTTTCACTCGTAAAAATTACCAAACTATTCTTCGCAAAAAATTACTACAGGGACCGTGAATAGGGTCTTCTGACGGTGATAGATTTAGTTTATTTATGAAAAACTAAATGTTTTTTATTACCTAAGTCCCCTTATGAGGAAGTTTTTAACTTTATTTGGAGAATCCAGCTTCAAGCATTGTAGTTAAGGTATAGATTTGATGGACATTTCTAATAATCAAGCAAATATTTTTATGATAAGTTTTTTTTTAAAATTGTATGATGTTTTATATTTATTTTTATGATAAGTTTTTTTTTTAAAATTGTATGATGTTTTATATTTATGTTTGTCTATCATTTAAATATTATATATTATATGTGTTTTGTTAATTTTGTTGTTAATATAAGAGTAACTTTTGTTGTGAATAGGAAGATGTCGAGAGGGTACATCCAAACTATAAAGAAGCTCTAAAATTTTAATTAACAAAAACAAGCATTGCAAAAATTGTTGTATGTAAGGGGCATAAATATATTCAAAAACTCATTCTTCTATTATAACAACAATTCTCTAATACCTTTGTATACGTACATGCCCAACCATATAAAGGTAGTTTGGTCAATCCTCACAAGAATCAAGAATGTGATAGGTTAGCTACATTTCAAATCATAGCAAGGGCTATTATCTTCACCATCACTCTTTGATTTCTAGTGGCTAATCTCCCAAAGTAGGCATGTGCTTCCACATAGATTCCATTTAAAACCATCAACAATTCTCTCAAAGTAGACCATGTGCTTCCACATAGATTGCATTGAAAACCATCAACAATTAGGACAAATGTTCTTGTCTTACCCTTTAATGATTTCTTGTTTAAGAAAAATCATTTCTATTATTTCAATCAAACAAAAAAATCCCTATATCACCAAAACAAATAAGAAAAGTCACTTCTATTATTTCCTATTGGACAAAAGAAAAACCCTCCAATCTATGTACTCTTTCCTTAAAGTTGTTATTTTATGTTTGACTTGCAAGATTGCAATTTGCATCATGAGAATTGCAATGGAGATGATTTTTTCTTCCAAAAGACCCATTGTAGACACATTGTATGCATATCTAACAATCACATCAGAGTCTCATCTCACATATCTAGGAATCTCATCTAGAGGTCTCAAGGGCATAGTCTATGCTTATCTTAGGAGTGAGGAGTCTCATCTCAATGTTTATCTCATAATTAGAATCCTCATACAATGGTAAATGATGGAATTTTTTATAAAAATATTATAAATAACATTGGTGCTTTTACATAGATTCACGGCTTCACCCACTTTGTTGGCACCAATTGTTGAGCCTTCAACAACCCCTAGTCCTCGGACTTAAGGGCTCCTTTTTAATTTTAAAAATAAACCTTTTTTAATTTGCTCTTTTTAATCACCAATTCTTTTTTTATGACTACATTTATTCTTATTGGATGCACCCTTGATTATTCTACATCATGCTTATTTATGTGGAATTTGGATTATTGAGTTAATTTGCATCTTAAATTCAGTGCTTCTATGTTCATCACATTCTATGTATCATAACATGTTGAAACATTTTTTAGCTTTATTTAGACTTATCAAATCATTTGTACATCATTGGTTAGTTTAAAATTGTTTTTCATAATCAAATTGATGTTTTCACCAAATGCTCTGTGTTAAGTGTTTAAGATAAAAGTTCACATTTTTCATATATTAAAATCTTTTAGTGAGTTAAGCATCAGGCCAATCTTAACCAACATCTTGAAACAATGTACAACAAAGATGAAAAAAGTCATGACAGAAAGCCAGTTGGGTAGAACTTCATTTATTTTATATGGGCCTTCATCTTCCATTAAAAATGATCTTTAAGCACAATTTTGACCAACTGTTGAATTGATATTTCAAATCCCTCAAAAATTTACTTATAGTTTTTAAAGATGGCAAATCCAACTAAACAATCAATAAGATGGAAAATCCAACTAAACAGTCAATATTTTAATCTAAGGTTCGTAAGTGCATAAATGTGCATTTATGATTCTCCATCATATTGAGTTGTGGAACTTCACCCATTATCAAAGTAATGGATTTGACAGTGAATGAGGTTGTGTAACTAAACTTCACCCATTCTGAAAGTAATGGATTGAACAGTGAATGAGGTTGTGTAACCATTCATTAGAAAGTGTTTTCTTCTACACTCTGCAAAATGCAAAATGGGTATTTTAATCACTGATCATATAAACAACTTAAAGGGTTTCTGAGCCCAAGACCAACAAGTCCGGTGGAATGCTCAGGGTATTGAATTTGCCATTTTCCAAATAATTTTATATTTTGATTAAGTGATGCTTCATTATGATGCCATAATCAAACATGCATTTTAATTTTTCCCATAGACATTTTTATTTTCACTGATTAAAAAAAAAGGTGAAAGGCAAAAGATATCAAACTTTTCAGAACATGCTCAGACATCACATTACTCAAGAGGATATATTTTTGACCTTATGTGCAGTGATTGCACTCTTTTGGACTTAATGCATCTGTCCCTCAGATAAGATTTGAAGGTACTGTTTGCTACAATCACTTAGCAGTGGCAATAACAAATTATTTTATAAAGATCTATAAACCCTGACACCCACCGCCTTGTACATTGCACACAACAGATATATGTTCATTCAAGGAGAACATGGCATTGACATTCAAGGAAAGGGAGGAGGATACAATCAAGAAGACCGCATGTGCTCTGGTTGCTGGTATATCAACCGGTTTACAATGCCTTGCAATCACCTCTATCTCTTAAATGCAATGTGAAAAGTTTCATGCTATTCGAATACAGCTTGAAATATTTTCATAAATGAGGCCCTCTCAGGAAAGAGTTTTGGATGCTATTCTAACTTGGGGAACACAAGGAATGGCCTTCATGGTTGGGAAGCAGAAAATCAGTAGCTAGAGGAATGCAGTCCTGACACTCTCTTTGCAGAAAGGACTGGTTTGATATCACATGGATTCTAGATGTTATGCACACTTATATCTGGCTTAGATAAACTTGTTAATGCTATTCAATTGCTTGTAAATAAAATTATCCTTAATATCTATATTAATTCCGTCTTTATTATGCTTTTCGAGGCATTAAATTTTTTGAGATGCAAGTTTTTTTTAGAGTATAAAACTTGAAGAAATGTTTACATCTAAAAATAATAAATCTGCATTTAATATGATCTATGCTGGTTATATAGATATATATATATTGGTGGACATAGAAATATCTTATTTTGGCCTACATTGAAATTATTTTTTTTCTTATTAATATTTTTTTAAATGTCATATATCAACTTCATAATCTTAAGCATTGAAGGAATTAAGCATCATCTCCCTCATTCTGGAAAGAAGAAAGCACCTATTAAGGAAATCAGTTTTTTTTTTTTACTTTCAATTACTCTATCTCTTTCTCTCTCATTGAAATATTATTTTGTTATTGATATTTTTTTTAAATGTCACCTGTCAAGTCAATGTTGAGCATGGAAGGAATTACACATCTCTCACATACTAGACTGTAGAAAGCATCCCAATAAAAGTGGAATATTGGCCAAGTATACGGGTTATGCTACATGCACATTGTAAATGAGCTTTATGTGGTTTATATGATAGTCCAATCCCCTCTTCAACTAACATTGATGACAATAAGCTTTGGCATGCCAATTTATTTAGTGCACATGAAGTTGGGTGTTGTTACATAGTGTGAAGACATGTGGGTGTGATATGGCGATGATTTCATAATGTAGTTGGGTGTTGGTACATAGTCTGAATACATGAAGACATGTGGCTGTGATATGTCGGTGATTTCATAGTGTTGGTGGTCATTTCAATTCTTCTATTGGTACATAGTCCAACCACCTCTTCAACCAACATCAATGCCAATAAGCTTTGGCGTGGAAATTTATTTGGCGCCCATGAAGTTGGGTGTTGGTACATAGTCTGAAGATATGTGGCTGTGATATGGTGGTGATTTCACTTCTTTGGTTGGTACATAGTTTGAAGACATGTGGCTATGAGTTCACTGTACATGGTTTGAAAACATGTGGTTGTGATGTGGTGGTGATTTCACTTCTTCTATTGGTACATAGTATGAAGATATGTGTCCGTGAGTTCACTGCTTTCTACACTGTACATAGTCTGAAGACATGTAGCCGTGAGTTCACTTCTTCATAGTCTGAAGACATATGGCCATGAGTTCATTTCTTCAATAGTTTGAAGACATGTGGTTGTGATTGTGATTCCGTGAGTTCACTTCTTCATAGTCTGAAGACATGTGGCCATGATTTCACTTCTTCGATAGTCTGAAGACATGTGGTTCTTTGATAGTTTGAAGACATGTGTCTATGATTCTGATTTCATTTCTTAAGACATGTGGCCGTGATTTCACTTCGACATGTGGTCATGATTTTACTTGGTCAATAACGTCAAGACGTATTAATGTGATTTCACATGGTCAATAATCTCAAGACATGTGACTGTGAGTTCACTTGGTCAATAGCCTCAAAACGTATTAACGTGATTTCACGTGGTCAATAATCTCAAAATATGTGACCATGGGTTCACTTAGTCAATAACCTCAAGACGTATTAACATGATTTCACTTGGTCAATAATCTCAAGACATGTGACCGTGAATTCACTTGATCAATAGTCCAAAAACACGTGGTCGTGATTTCACTTTTTCAATAGTTTGAAGACATGTGACTATGATTTCACTTTTGCAAAATGATAGTTGTATGAAAACATATGTGACTTAAACATTGGCAGCACACCTAGGCCACATATTCAATATATCCATTTTTATATAAATACCATCCTAAAGTGTCACAAAAGATTACATTTACAAAGGAATGATTGTATGAAAACATACGAGACATTTTTAACATACCTAGGCCAAGTATTCAACATGCCCATTTTTATATAAAGATCATCATAAAGTGTCACAAAAGTTCACTTTTGCAAAGTGATAGTTGTATGAAAATATATGTGACTTAGATATTGATACCATATCTAAACCAAGTGTTCAACATATCATACCATTCCATTTTTAAAAAAAAAGACCATCATAAAATGTCACAAAATTCATAATCAATGTTACTAAGACATGCCATAATAGTTAAAAGACTCCAAAAACACTAATAATTGAAATCCATTTATAATAAGGGTGAATTTGTGGCATGCCATAATAGTTAAAGACTCCAAAAACACTAATAATTGAAACCCATTTATGATAAGGGTGAACTTGTGATATGAAAGAAAAGAAATATCGATTTCAAGGAAGTGAACTCAAACACATTATTACACTCTTTATGTAATAACATATTAATTTGAAATGAATATATCCATCATTTTTTTAAAAAGACCATCGTAAAGTGTCACAAAAGCCATGATCAAAGTTACCACGGCATGGCATAATAGTAGAAGATTCCAATGATTGAGATTCATTTATGATAAGGGTGAATTTGTGATATGAAATGAAAGAGAATATCAATTTTAGGGAAGTGAACTTAAACATCTTAATATGATCTAATTTTTTTTATATTAGCTTATATATTTTACAATGATGACATCCAAGTACTATCATCAATGGGGAATTTTATATGTTGATTCAAGGATATAATTTATGAAAGCTGTAAGTAACAATAATGTGGATGGAAGACATCACAGTGAGGGTGCTTATAGTGATATATGCATAGTGATAAATCGAAATCCAGGAAAATGACATTTATTATGGATTGACAAGAAGGTATTTTGCTTATCATTGTGAAGTTTACATTTTTTTTTTATAAAGGAATTACCCGATCCTTTTCACAAATTGTATTAGGGGTAAAATTCTAAAGGGAAACGTATGGAATATTTAATTCGAATAAAGAAAAGGATAACAAAATGAAAAAGAGACCCAATTTTATAAAGTGTATCATTAAAGAAATGGGAAGCAACTCCGTTAACAAGGAACTCATAATTTCTGCTTGGTCACAGAGCCAAGAAATGCATAGCTATTTAAATTGAGTACAAAATTTGAATTCAAGGGGAATATGAAATCTTTTTGAAGAGGAAGAGTTTTGACAATTATGCAAATAAACTCGGCTTCTAAGGAGAAGTGTATTAATAGGATGAAATGGAATGGGAGAACGAGATTTTGGTTCTCAAAGCTTTTGTGTACTTTTACTGAAATTTGTAATGAGGAGAAAGCCATCTTTGGCCAATATTTTCCAGAGAATTTTGATTCTTTTGTAGTAGATGTTGTGGACTATTCCTAGTACTTGATGAGACTTGAGGTTGTTGTAAGAATGTCCTTTACACTATAGTTTGTTCTCAAGTTTAGTTTTACATTCTTATTTTTGTTTTCATGAAATGTTTGTTTAAACCTATAAGTATAGAGCTATAATTAGTTGTTTAATATCATACTATTTTGGGTTTTGCGGTTATTTACTCATATTCTTGCTTTTATTTTCATGGTCAATTTATAGCTAGTTATAATGGTGGTGATATTTTTGGTTATGTGTTCGATTCACCATTTATATTAGTTATGTTTGGATGCTTGCATTTGCATTGATGCATATTAGATTAGTTTCTTTTCATTTTATTAGACATTTCAACATTCTCATGAACTAAGTTTGAGTTCCTAAAATCAATTCTTATATGGCACGAAGCAAGAAGAGTTGTACATAAGAGTTGAGACATTTCAACATGTCAAAAGAATTGATACTAGAAGGAGGGAAGACAACAAGTTGACTTGTGTGGAGATTTTTTTTCAAAATTCATTAATATACCATGGCTCCTCTCCATATCCCTGTATGGGATCATGCTTTCAATATTTGGAGACCGTTACATGCTATCTCAAAGAAGAAAATCAATCTCTCGTTTAAATTTAAATTTAATGGTGAAAGATAAACCTTTGCATTTAGGCATCATAATATATTTAACTTGCATGTCAATCTCTTAAAATTTTCAAGAAAATGAAGTATACATGTTTACTGTGATGTCTCGTTCCCAAGAGTAGGCTAGCAGGGAGTGACTTAGTAGTCTATATGTTCCTGTAGACTATAGTCAGGCACAAACATGGAACAAGATGGACAAATAAGGAGGAATTGATGGCTAAACGATTAATTAAGCCAAAATACTTAGGAAAAGTCACTTAAGCCTAAGTCAACGAAGAATTAGAATGAAAAGGTGTTAAAGGGGGACTTAATTAATTAATTAATCACTTTAGGAGGAAAAGCGCCTAGCTTAAGTGAGGTCAATGGTGAATTAGATTGGGAAAGGTATAAAGGGAGGAATTTGACCTAATTCCTCATTATGCATTGTTATGATTTGATGTTGAGAGTTCCCAAAGGAGGAGGAGAGACGACCTTACTGTTTTGTGGATTTCTGGAGGAAACTACCACCATTGATCTGTTTCGATGTTGAGAGACACACCCTAGCCCATCGGAGATACCATCTAGGTATTTCATCGTACTTTTCAGGAGTATCCATTGTAGAGTGCGTAGCTCAGTCAGTGAGGGCGCAAGTCAGTTTGAGGGTTTGGAGAGCTGCACGAGATCCGTATCCAGATTGCAGTTTCCTTCCAACCCATTTGAGATCCAGCCAGGGCACTTCTATTGAAGTGGAATCAGGCAGTGAGGAGGAGGATGAGGATATTCAGGGACCGATAGACAGTGATTCAGAGACTGAGACCACTCATGAGCCAGAGAAGCAACCGAAGAAACCTCAGATACCGGCAAGGGCACGACCCCAGGAGGAGGCAAAACCTCGTAGAGAGGTGAAAGAGGGAACCATAGCCACCCTTTCAGGAGTACCCAGGTAAAACACTCTCAGGCTCAAGGGCCTTGTACAAGGGCAACGCATGATAGCTTTAGTTGATGGTGGGGCCACCCACAACTTCATAGATGCATCCTTAGTATCCAGGAGGGGGTTACGCACAAAGGAGTTTGAGGGATTCCATGTGGTAGTGGCTGATGGATACACGATGACATGCTTGGGGATGATCCCTAACTTAGAGGTTAAACTAGGCAACTACACCCTGACTGACACATTCTATGTAGTTGATCTATCAGATACTGATGCCGTGTTAGGGGTACACTGGTTATATTCATTGGGGGAGATTGGGTTCAACTATCAGACGTTGACCATGAGCTTCAGAGACGCCAGTGGATCGAGAGTTGTGTTGAGAGGCATGTCTACAGGGGCACCTCGAGCAGTATCGACAAAGAGGATGGAGCGAATATTTCATCACAGTGATGTGGATTACATAGCAGAGTGTTTCATCACCACATGAAAGGACTCAGAGGGTAGGGAGCAGTACCATCCATAGATCAGAGAGCTTCTGGGATGTTATGAGCCAGTATTTGGGCCGATATCACCAGGGAGACCGCTAAACAAGGGTTTTGAGCACATGATTGAGTTAGAGGCAGGGGCTACACCGGTGATTACAACACCCTATAGGCACCCCAAGAAATTTAAGGATGAAATTGAGAAAGAAATCAAAGAATTGCTCGCTATGGGGCACATCAGGCCCATCATGAGTCCTTTTGCATCTTCATTCGTCCTAGCACTGCAGAAGGATGGAATGTTACGGATGTGCATCGATTACAAAGTGCTCGACAAGAAAACGATGAAGAATCATTACCCCATTCCATGCATAAATGAGCTGATGGATGAGTTACATGGGGAAATCTTCTTCACTAAGATTGATCTACGCTTAGGATACCATTAGATCAGCATCAGGGAGCAAGACATTGAGAATAAAATGTTTCGATGCCATTTCAGACACTTTGAGTTCTTGGTCATGCCATTTGGATTGACCAACGCACCAGCCACTTTCCAGTCTTGCATGAACCATATCTTTAGAGGACAGTTGAGGAAGTACCTTCTGGTATTCTTCGATGATATATTGATCTACAAAAAGACATGGGATGAGCATTTAGCACATTTGGGGAAGGTCTTGGATATTATGCAGGCACAATCTTTATATGCCAAGGAATCCAAATGTGAATTTGGCATGAGGTAACTATTGTACATAGGGCATATCATCAGTGGGCAGGGAGTACAGGTTCACTAGGAAAAAATCAGGGCCATTGTGGATTGGCCAATGCCCAATAATCTCACGGAGCTAAGAGGGTTCTTCGGGTTATGCAGTTACTACAGGCGGTTCGGCAAGGGTTTTTCACAGTTGGGAGAATCACTCATAGACTTGACCAAGAAGGGTTCTTTTAATTGGACAGAGGAGTCGCAACAGACATTCAAAAAAATGAAGGAGGTTATGAGCACATACCCTGTTCTATCCCTTCTAGACTTTTCACATCCGTTTGTCTTAGTGTACGATGCATCAAGGGTGGGGATTGGAGCAGTCTTGATGCAGGGGGGCCACCCCATTGTGTTTGAGAGTAGAATGATCAACGAGTCGGATAGACTCTATCCTATTTACGACAAGGATATGCTAGCGATCATGCATGCCTTAACCAAATTCAGGCAATATCTGGTTGGCAACAGGTTTGTAGTGAAGACTGATCAAAAAAGTCTCAAGTATTTCCTTGATCAGAAAGACCTCAGTGAGAGGAAACAAAAGTGGGTCTGAAAGATCCAAGCCTTTGACTTTGACATTGAGTATGTCAAGGGAAAAAGGAATATCGTGGCAGATGCCTTGTCTAGGAGGCCAACAATATGTTCGATGATGGACATTTGTACAGATTGGAAAGCTCATTTGTTGGTGGAATAATCCAAAAAAAAATTTTCTTGTGAGGTGATGGATGAACAAGTGATTGATGTTAGATACCAGGTTCTTGATGACGTCATTTTCTACAAGGATCAGGTCTACTTGGTTCCAGGATCCACCCTGAAGGGGAAAATTCTGAAGGTATGTCATGATTCACCTACAACAGGGCATCAGGGGTACTTCAAAACATATAGGCAGATCAGGGAGAGATTCTCATGGAAGGGTCTCAAGGATGATGTGCTGAAAAACATACGAGAGTGCACGACTTGTCAACAGAACAAGTCCAAGTAAACACACCCCGTAGGGCTACTACAACCTCTACCCTTTCCAGAGAAGAAATGGGAGAACATTTCCATGGATTTCATTACAGGCCTCCCTAGAGTGCAGGGCAAGGACTGTATATTTGTGGTGGTCGACAGACTAACCAAATTTGTACATTTCTTCGCCATACCCACAAACTACAAGGCCATACAGGTCGCAGAGTTGTTTTTTAGGGAGGTATTCCAGTTGCACGGGTTACCCAGGCAAATAGTCTGTGATAGGGATGGGCACTTCATCAACACATTTTGGTAGGAGCTTTCAGATTGACAGGCACAGAGCTAGCCACGAGTACTAGCTACCACCCACAGACAGATGGGCAGACAGAGATCGTCAACAAATGGGTGGAAGGGTATCTAAGGAACTATGTGGGGGGGCAACAACACACTTGGGTGAGATGGTTACATATGGGTGAGTATTGCTACAACACAACTTACCATACGTCTATCAGGATGTCACCATTCAGCGCATTGTATGGATACGATGCACCCTCCTTTATAGAGACTGTGTTTGGGGACAACAAGGTCCCGGGGGCCAAGGATTGGGTGGAGGAGAGTCAGAGGATTCTTCAATCAATAAAGGAGAACTTGCAGTCAGCTCAGAATCAACAGAAGATATATGCAGACCGACACAGAGTTGAGCGTAGTTTTGAGGTAGGGGATTTGGTTTTTCTGCGATTACAACCATACCGACAATCCTCCTTGAAGAGGAGAGGAGTAGAGAAGCTGAAGCCGAAGTTCTATGGGCCATACAGAGTCATCACGAGGATAGGCGAGGTGGCATACGAGCTAGATCTATCGGAAGGTATCAAGATTCATAATGTCTTTCATGTCTCTTGCCTTAAAAAGGATGTGGGACAACAGGTTAGCATTTCAGAGGAGTTGCCACCCTGGGATGAGGAGGGTCAGTTGGAGCTAGTGCCAGAGGAGGTACTAGAGCAGAGAGAGCGCAGATTGAGGAGCAGGATCATCAGAGAGTGATTGGTTAGATGGATAGGTCTTCTAGTGGAGGATTCCACATGGGAGGGAGAGCATATCTTACAACACCCAAGATTGATGTTGCTTGAGGACAAACAATCTCGGGAAGGGAGGACTGTGATGTCCCGTTCCCAAGAGTAGGCCATCAGGGAGTGACTTAGTAGTCTATATGTTCCCGTAGACTATATTCAGGCACAAACAGGGAACAAGATGGAGAAATAAGGAGGAATTGATGGCTAAACGATGAATTAAGTCAAAATACTTAGGAAAAGTCACTTAAGCCTAAGTCAACGAAGAATTAGAATGAAAAGGTGTTAAAGGGGGACTTAATTAATTAATTAATCAATTTAGGAGGAAAAGCGCCTATATTAAGTGAGGTCAATGGTGAATTAGATTGGGAAAGGTATAAAGGGATGAATTTGACCTAATTCCTCATTATGCATTGTTATGATTTGATGTCGAGAGTTCCCAGAGGAGGAGGAGAGCCGACCTTACTGTTTTGTGGATTTCTGGAGGAAACCACCACCATTGATCAGTTTCGATGTTGAGAGACACACCCTAGCCCATCGGAGATACCATCCAGGAATTTCACCATGCTTTTCAGGGGTATCCATTGCAGAGTGTGCAGCTCAGCCAGTGAGGGCGCAAGTCAGTTTGAGGGTTTGGAGAGCTGCACGAGATCTGTATCCATATTTCAGTTTCCTTCGAATACATTTGATATCCATCCAGGGCACTTCTATTGAGCCATCTATCGTTAGATTCTGATGGTGGAATCTTGCAGATTGACTCCTTCAGCCATTTAGGGTGCAACTCTTTCGGACAAACATTTGGTGTTGCATGCAGAGTTTCAGAGCAGATTCAGACAAATCGTTCTGACCCATTTCCTTATTTGGTGAGATGCTTGTCTTGAGCCATATAGCAACAGATTCTTTTGGTGGAATCCTTTGAGGCGCATCCAGTGCTCCAGGAGGTGTGCAAACCCCCTAGGGGTCTAGATCCAGTGCCTTAGAGACCAGATTCGAGATCTGGCACTCACCCATTTTAGTCTAGAGGCCAAGGCGCTTCTTTTGGAGCAGTTTCTAGCGTATTTTGATGGTTTGAACTTTTGGACGAGTTTCCCAACTGGTAGCAGTTATCGTACTTCACTGGAATCACATATTTTCACCGATCTATCCGTGCATGCATGAGATCTGCTATCATCTTCTGATCACAGGTATTTTTATGTTATTTGATTGTATTCCAGTGCTGATCCATGAGATCTGGCTAACTTTTATATTCTATATTTCCAGTAGGCTACTGTATTTCCATGCTCGAACCGTATAATACATGATATTGGGCAGTTGATGTTCTTTACTTCTGCATGCATCCTTTATATGTTGTTTAAACCATAAATATGCAACATGCACCTGCAATAACCAACATGCACATGCAATAACCCACATGCACATGCAATAACCATCAAGATCTCAAACATACAACTGAAACGCATCCAGAAACCCCCAGTGTATCATATCTGCAAGACAGAATAATAGATCAGTCGCAAATATCTTGATCAGCGGGATCGGGGATATTTCATTTACTCTCACTTTGGAAGGATGAATTCAGGCTTGGTATAGGGTGTTACCATCCAAATCTATTCATAGTTGGAGACAGTTCATGGAAGTTTTCGTAGTTGCATATGAGAATTATAATTATGACGAATTGTGTTCTAAACTCGATAAAATTCATAAAAGGAAGGATGCATATTTTGATAATTTTATTTTGAGGTTTGTGCAGATTTATTACATATTTCATGAGAGAAACAAACCCTCTAGTCAAGAATTCCTTGAATGGTACTCCTATCTTCCTTTTGTTCCCAAAGAAGAATATTTGTTCATGAATAACAAGACAAATTCAAGTTGTCAAAAATATCTTCCACACGAGCCCCCAAAACAAGAAATATCATCCTTTGAAAAATGAGATAATATAGAAGGCATTGACCTACAAAATGGTCTTGGAAAATAATTTAATCTAGAGGATAGTAAAAGTTATGATCCACAAGAAGAACTTATACAATGTATTGATTCAAATGAACTTGCCATTCTAATTCACCATATATCATAAAAGGAACCTATTAACCAAACAAATAATAAACAAGATGGTATGATTTTTTATCAATCCCTATGTAAATAAATTTTAGAGTTTGTGGACACTGTAACCTCTGATAATTGTTAAGAAAATGACCTTGAGTTGATAAACCTTGGCAACTTTTTTGAGCAAGCAAGGAAGGTGTACAAGTTGATTTTTCATATGCTCTGGCTAAGGACACTGTTAGGGTATTGGGGCTTCAAGACTCTCAAATAATTTTATCTACCCCTACAGTTAATAAGGCTTCATTGAAAGAATTTTTGCAGACTCATCATTCTCCTTTTCTACAATGCGTCAATATAAAAAACAAAGTTCATGCTAGTAGGAAGTTACTAAATTTAGGATCAACCAATTTTGTCTATGCAATGGTGGATGTTGATCAAGAACATGCTCCTAAAATAAATGAGTTCCATGAAACAAATATTGTACAACAACAAATAGTGGGTTATCACTTATTTCGTTCATCCTTCAATAAGTAAAAAAACAATGTTGTGAATTTCAATATTCAAAATTATGAAGGTATACCACTTCCAATCACTCATCTACTTGACACAAAAAATTGTCTTATTGTAGGCACAAAGATTGTTAAATGTCAAGCCTCATACAATCTGAAATATACCTTTAAATAACATCAAGAAGAAGTAATTTCAAAGGAGGATTCCACACATATATTTACTAGAAAGAATAAATTTCAAAGGAGAATTCTTGATATGGATCGATGGCCTGCATAACCATTGTTCCTTAAGCCTCAATAGACATTTTCCCTCTCTTAAGGTTAATGGTAGCATCATTATCATAAGTCCATTCAATACCAAGTAAAGTAGGATAGAGATCCTTCTCATATACTATTTCAATGACTTAAAAATATACTATCGTCTTCATCCTTGTAAGATCTACTTCAACATTCTGCAACCTATTGATGGGGTAGATTCTTATTGGTTCACTAGTCACAATTATATGGGAAAGAAGACAAGCTTTCAAATACCCATCATTTTCTAGGATTTCTTGGTCAAGATATTCACTTCCAAGCCTAGAGCAAGCATTACATCTTTGATCTCTGTCCAACAATTTTAGTTCTAAGATTGACTATTTTCTTGTTTGTATCCTCTTCTTTTTCCCACCATGTTTGACTATCTTTCCAGGAGGGGGGAATTAATTAATTTATTTGCTTGCTCTCCCTATAGTGACTATTTATATTTTGCAAGTTAGCTAACATGTGTTCATTTTCTAGTACTCTAATGAATGCCCCAATGAAGTCATTCCTTGTATCCTTCCCTTATCAAGTTGCAAATGAGTTATTTTTGTGACCTTCTAATGTATTGTTCATTCTTTCATTTATGATATGTACAACCTCCCATAAGATGTCTACAACTTCCTTGATATCTAAGCCCAAGGGATTTGGTGCTACTTTTTAGATTTGGAATGATTGATATGGATTTTGATTGTCGTTGGTATGAGAACCTCCCCTATTTACTATATTGATCATTAGGACTTCGACATTTATGGGATTTGAGCTAACCAAGATAAGGTTCTTTGTCTATCTTTGGCTTCCCATTTTTCCAATAGGTCAAGGCAGTCTTCTATGGTGTGACTTGTGGCTCTATAGTGCCCACATCACAATCTCCTTGGAAAGAGACAATTTATTGAGACAAAGCCTATCTTGTCACAATAATAACATCTTATTGGTCTAGTTTGAAGACCTTTTTGATCTCCTCTAAAGCCTTCTCCTCCTGAGTCCTTCATGATCACCATTTTAGTTATCATTGGTTCTCTCCTTAACTTTGAAGGAGTTTTTCTCAAATATTTCTACTAAGACTTGTAATGCTTGACAAATTTTCTATGTTGTGAGTATTTCCCCAACAAAAATCACAAAACAATGTTAGTAGGGCCGATGAATATTTTTATAGGATTGGACACATCTAGTGTGACTGACCATACAATTTGATTATTTCATAATATTTGTTTGTTTTTCTTCCTAGGAAGTGATTTGGTAAAATATTCTCCCCCCAACGCAAGGAATCATTTTCTAGATACCCTTCTATATTAGAAATAATTCACCATACCTACTCACAAACCACTTTATTTCCAATCATATCCTACATATTATTTGAAGGGACGACAACTGGTGGTGGAATTTGGACATCTAAGGGGCTATAATAGAGGATGGTATGATGACAATGTGGCTAAGGAAATTTCTAGGGAATCCGACCAAGACTTTATTGCTTTCTCTAGGACCTATTTGTGAAGCCCGCCTCTACTACATCAATTCGATCCTTGTTTAGTGTAGAAGTCCTCCTATGAACCACTCCTTATGTTGTGTCATGGATTTGATATGCTATCCTTCTAATCAAGTCTTTGAATCTTCAATTGTATTCCCACACACTTTCACCTATGTTTTTCCTCATATACTTTAATGCACATCTCAAAACTACGATATGAATGATTTTTTGAGCTCATTAATAATTTAGATGATACCCTATGGGGTTCTCTAGACATATTTCATGTACCATTGGAGAACTTGGCCTTGAAATATCATTTGGAATTCAACCAAATTTGTTTCCACACACTATGTTCTTGGCACTACATATTTCCTTGCACAAGAACCAATGTTACTTGGCATCCCCATCCCCTTTTCCTAATAAATTAGGTAGTCACAACAAGGGTCCTAACCAATTTCCTTCCATCTCAGTACAAGGATTTCCAACAAGAATAAATCTTCTTGCTCTTGGATAAACAATGAGATGTTGACTACTTCCTACAAACAAACCAACTTGACTATTGTTGGATAAATTCGTAGCACCACTTGGTATACTACTTTAACTATATCTTTTTCTTTGCTCGAATTACAATTAGGTGTACCTAATTTTGTATGATTAGGATTCAATATTACATCAATTTTGTTAGAATGCACAAGAGGTGGTGAAGGTGTGGAGCTGGGATGGTTGTGTCCTGGGGTGACCATGTATGCTAGTTCCTCTTCTTCACTAAATAATGATAATATGTTCACAATTTCATTGTTAAGGTGTGCATATGTGGCCAAATTCCTAGTATCTAGTTTGTCAATCATATCTTCATGTATAACCTCTTGTTGCGGTGTCTTCGACCCATTCGTATGTATCATTTCATCCACCTCCAAGGCCCTCTCCTCTACCCCTTTTGATCTTGTGGGTGTTTCTTCACTTTGTGTCTACTCTAATGGCAGAAGTGTCCTTAGACACACACTTTTATTAAATAGGAAAATAAATTACATATGAGAATTTGCAAGAGTTTACACCCGAACAACTTAACACTCTTGCAATGAGCTATATATAAGCTAAATGTATTAACAAACTCTAGTTATGGATCACTTATTAAATAAACAAGTGTCCATTTACAATAAATGCTATCTTAACAATCTTCTAACTAACTCCTAATTTAGAGCCTAAGATATGACACCTTTCTAGAGTCATATCTTTTACAACAATACTTTATTTCTAAATGTCTCCAAAATATTCTAGATTATTAATTTAATATCCTAAATTAATAATCATTTTATTCTAAATTATTAAACTATGATATTTTTATTTTGGATTATCTAACATTCCCCCCTATGATCCAAAGATACATTACAACAGATACCAAGTTCATCCCTGAACTTAGTAAATTTTATTCTGCCAAGAGGTTTCGTGAAAATGTCGAAGATCTGATCTTCTAAAGGACAATAAATTGGCTTGATGACATCCTTTGCATTGAGTGATCTGATATGATGATACTTGGTGTCCACGTGCTTTGTCTTTGAATGAAAAACTGGATTCTTGGCAAGCTTAATGGATGACTGGCTGTCGATGAATAATGTTGTAGCTTCTGCTTGAGAAATGCCCAAGTCCTGTAAAATTCTGCGTAACCAAACAATTTCACATGTTGCTTCCCAGGATGAGATGTATTCTGCTTCTGCTGTAGAAGTGGCCACTGTAGCTTGTTTCTTACAATTCCAAGACACTGCTGCTGAACCCATGTTCAATAAATAACCTGATGTTGATGCTTGATCATTAATACTTTCGACAAAGTTGGCATCTGAAAATCCACCAAGTACAAATTTTTTAGTCTTTTTGTAAAGAAGACCAAAATCTTTTGTTCCTTGGATATATCAAAGAACTCTTTTGGAGGAATTCCAGTGGCTGTCCCGTGGTTGTTGCATAAAGCGTGAAAGAATACTGACTGCATAAGATAGATCTGGTCGAGTGTTTGTCAAATAAATCAAGCTGCCAATCAACTGTCTATAAATAATGCTCTCTACCATTCCCCCCCCTTCAAATTTTGAAAGTTTCAAGTGTTGTTCCATAGGGGTAAGAGATGGTTTTCAATCCTGCATGCCAAACCGCTGAAGTATTTTTGCTGCATACTTACTCTGAGAAATGAAAATATGATGTGGACATTGGAATACTTCAATTCCAAGATAGTAGTGAAGTAGTCCCAAATCAGTCATCTTAAAACCTGCATGTAACTCCTTTTTCAACTATGTAATATGATCATCATTGTTTCCTGTAATGATCAAATCATATACATACATAATAAGAATCACCAGATATGGAACCTGTTGACAGATATACAAAGTATCATCAGATTCACTTCGTTGAAAACCAACCTTCCTAAGATATTCATCCATTTTGGTATACCAAGCTCGGTGAGCTTGATTTAACCCATAAAATCATTAATTAATTTGCAGACTTTATGTTCTTGCCCTGTAATTTCGAAACCCGGTGGTTGTTGCATATATACATCTTCCTGTAAGTCTTCGTTGAGAAAATCACTTTTTACATCCATTTGATGAACTGTCCAACCTTTCTGAGTGACCAATGCAAGTGTTAATCGGATGGTCTTCCATTTAGTTGTAGGAGAAAAAGTTTCCTCATAATCAATGCCTTCCTGCTGCGCAAAACCGTTAGCCACAAGTCGTTCTTTATACTTGTCAATTTCACCATGTTGGTTGTATTTAATTCTGTAAACCCATTTGCATCCGATGGGTTTAACACTTGTAGGAAAATCAACAAGTTTCCAAGTGTTGTTATCGATTACTACTTGATACTCCTCAACCATAGCCTATTTCCATTCTTTATGTTTTAGAGGTGGAGAATCATTGTCAAATGAACTGCTGCTGCTAGGAGAGTCAGATGAATTGCTAGAAGACCCAGATGATGTTGTTGAAGTAAATGGACTGGATGTATCATCTTTAGATGAAGGAAAATCAAGTTCATACCAATTAGGTGAATTTGGTTGACTTTGCATTTTTCCTTTTCTTTGATTGTCTTTGTTGGATCATGTTGTCATTGATGCCAATGGTTTGATTGATTGATGTCATTGATTGATGTCAAGTAATTTATTGATGTCAAAGGATTGATTGATTGATGATTGATGTAATATAATATGTATTGTCCTTGATGAGAATGCATA
>ML792047.1:575936-591731 GCA_009831015.1 Picea engelmannii
GCTTCCGCTTCTAGAAGGATCTTCCTCTAGATGCTTCTCTTAATAGACATATTTAGTATAAATAAGGGTCGAGGGTATGAGAACCCTAGCTTGGAGATTATTGTAACAGAGCGCTGCTTGATTGGAGGTTGCCCCCTCGAAGAGGCCCGTGAACATTGATTTCTGAATCAAAGTGCTATTTCTATTGCTAATGTTATATCATTTCTGTGTATTGTGAAGATTATGCTGGATATTTTACTGTTATACTGCCATTTCTAGCATTTTATTTCTGTTCTTCATATTTTATATATCTGGTATCTTGCAGTATAGGGATTTTAGAAAACTGATACAGAGATTTAAAAAAAATGGAGCCACAATAAAACCTTAGACATTGCTGAGTATACTACTAGCCTTTAAAAATGCTATCTCAGGCCATGGAGGTCAAGACCAATAGATTTAACAGGAGTTAGAGGGTGGCTGATGCGCATGGTGACCTTCTAGAATTCACAGGGAGTTCAGATAAAACAACCGAGAAGTGACTTACCTGGTATAAGGTGGTAATCGACTGGTAAGCGCCTCCTAGTCTCCTTTCCGCCAAGAAAGAGCCCAACTCCATGAGTCAGACCATGCTACCGAGTTTAAGAACATTAGGGTTGGTGTTACAACGTTCTTGCAAATACACAGAACAAGGGCGAAGAATGAAACAATAACCTCAGAAAAAGATCCGCCAAGCAGATTAATGGTGATAGTTACGAGATGTACCTGGGCCATGTGAATAGAGTGAGGTGGCAGAAACACAATGGGCACGGAGGTCGAGCGATGGCCCAAAGGAGTATGCTACAAGACCTCTTAAATGTTGCAGGCAGGATTATTTAAGTCATGACCGTTTTACTCTGTAGTTTTCTTACCAATATTTATGGTAAGTGCATGACAGTCCATTTAGGGTTTTAGTTCAGTCTTCCTGCTCATTTGGTTATGGTACACTTACCTATTGGATTTCGTTGGCCCTTGTGCCAAAGTTGGTTAGTATAGGATCGTTAAACAACAAGAAATGAAACCGCATGTACCAATGTTTTAGTTACAACCATTCGGGGCTTTAACGCCTTTACATCCTGGCACCATGTTAGAAATAACTACACATGAATCAACCTTGTAAAAAAGATAACATTTCACATACGACCTATGGGTTGAACATTACATTGATCCTAGGGGGGTTGTCACATGTAATTTTTCCATCGTATGCCCTATGATATTTGTGCACAATTTGAATGGAGTTACCAAGGTAAATAGGATGGTAATAATTAAGCTACCCTTTCACCCTCTCTTGGAGAATAGGATTGAGTTAGGATTGTTTTTTTTTAGTTGCACCTGTGTCAAGGAAATGGTAAGTGTAATTTGCAGAAATTAAAGGAGTAATAGAATTACTCTATGGTTATAGTTAAGGAATGCTTGAAAGATAATGAAAGAAAATAATTAACTCTAATGACCCTAATTAATTTTTTTTTTGTTATTGGAAATTTGGGGTACATTACATATGGTATCAGAGCAAAGGTTACAACACTTGAACCTTAAACAGGGCCAAAAATGTTTGCTTAGCACATGAATGTGTCTAACGAAAACTAACAAAAACATTTACTATTACAAACAGAAAAAAAATATTTCTATTGTGATCATGGCAGCACAGAATGAAGAGGAGATCGGACTTGAGGAGAATCCCGAGCAGGGGCCTACTAGAGAATCTGGACGGAACAATGAAGGAATTTCTGCCACCCAGGTTTTGGAAACTATGAGAAACCTTATTGTGGAACTACAGATTTTCAAAGCAGACAATGAGAAACTGAAAAAAGAACAACAAGAACAACAAGAAATAAATGAAGTACTGCTGCGTAGCATAGTAACAAAGAAGAGACCAAAAGATAACAATGAGGAAGAAGAGGTCAACAAGAGAGCCTCCAAAAATTCTGGCCCTGAAGCAAAAAAAGGGGACAACTCTTCCGAAGGCACACCATTAGTAGAAGATAAAACAACCACAGGAAGAAAGAGGAAACAGGTAGACCACCTGGAAGGAGAGTTTAAGAAAATCAAACCATCCACCTTTGACGGGGAATCCAAGACAGGGGAGGAGGCTGAAGCATGGTTACTAGACATTAAAAAGTATTTCCAGATCTACAACTATTCCAGTAATATGAAGGTCAAAATGGTCATCTATAACCTGAAAGGAAAGGCAAGTATGCGATGGCAGGACCTAAAATTGGCCAAGGGCCTAAAGGAAAAATAGATGGAGTGGTCGGATTCAAGAAATACTTTAAGAAATAATATCTATCTGAAAGTTACTATGAAATAAAAACCAAAGTGTTTTATGAGCTATGACTCAGTCAAATGACTATGGAGGACTTAATAAACAAATTCCTGGAATTACTAAGGTTCATGCCTTATATCCGGGAGGACAAAGTAAAAATCCAACGGTTCCTAAGTTGTTTACCATAGTCATATAAGGACATAATCGAGTTCGACAATCCCAAGACCTTAAGCCAAGTTTTCAGAAAAGATCGAATGTGCTATGACTAATACAAACAACGGTCTGAATTTCCCAAGTCTTGGAAAGATAAGAAACAAGACAGAATGAACCAACGGAAGAAGGGATATCAACCAACCCCTTTCTAGAGTGCAACAAAGAGCTTTCCAAGAAAATATTTTCACTCCAATAACCAAAACACCCAAGGAGGAGGTAAACCAGTTAATTTGGGAACCAAAAAGTTTGGGGACATCCCTAAAGAACCGTTAAAATGATGGGAATGTGGAGAACCTCACTCAAGGAGGAACTGTCCACGTTTAAATTCTGCAGCCACGACTACGGTTCAAAGCCTACAAGGAGCCTCTATAGTGGGAGATGTGGGCAGAAGATTACACAGGATTAATGCAGCCGTGGATGGCTGACAAGATGATCACCAGTCCACTGTAGTGGAAGTTGAAGGTAAAGTTAACAATAATCATGTTTCTATTTTAATTGATCCATGGGCTACTTTGAGTTATGTCGCTCCTGGTGTAGTGGATTCAAATAAACTTAAGAAATTAAGACATGCAAAATATTGGCTAGTCCAACTAGCAACAAGAACAAAAAGAAAAGTAACTTATTTTATTTCCAACTGCGAGTTCAGTTTAGGCGGTCAAAAGAAAAAGATAAATTTGAATATTCTACCATTAGTGTCTTATGACATAATTATTTGGATGGACTAGTTAGAGAGGCATAAAACAGTTTTGGATTGTTATGAAAAAACACTCACTTACAAAGATGAAAATGACACTGTTAGGACAGTAGAAGGCATATGAAAACTAGTCTCAGTTAGGCAGATTTCAACAATGCAATTTAAGAAGTGCATGAGAAAAGGTTGTCAGATTTATGCTATCCAAGTGACAAATCTGTTGGAAAAAGAAAATAAACCTAGCCTAGTAGATTTTGTCGTCTTACATGATTTTAGAGATGTGTTTGTTGACGAAATACCCGAACTACCCCCTAGAAGTGAGATAGACTTCTCTATCGACCTGCTGCCTTGTTCAACTCCTATATCTAAGGCACCCTACATGATGAGTTTACCCGAATTAACAGAATTAAAGATTCAACTACAAGAACTGTTGGACAAGGAATATATCAGACCGAGTGTCTTGCCATGGGGAGCACCAATCCTTTTTGTTAAAAAGAAAGACGAAACCTTAAGATAATGCATTGATTACAGACAGTTAAACAAAATGATTGTTAAGAACAAATACCCTCTATCTAGAATCAATGATTTGTTTGATCAAGTAGGTGGGGCAAAGATTTTTTCTAAGTTGGGTTTAAGATATGGTTATCACCAGGTTAGAATAAAGGATGAGGACATAAGTAAAACAACATTCAGGACGAGATATGGACATTATGAGTTTTTTGTTATACCGTTTGGTCTCACTAACACACCAACAACATTTATGTGTTTAATGAACAACAATTTCAGTCAGTGCTTGGATAAGTTTGTTTTGGTATTTATTGATGATATCCTAGTGTATTATAAAACAAAAGAAGAACACAAAGAACATCTAGGGATAATATTGCAAACTTTAAGAAAACACAAAATGTATGCTAAATTCGACAAATGTGACTTTTATCAAAAGAAAATACAGTACCTAGGACATGTAATATCTGAAGAAGGTATTGCAGTCGACCCAAAGAAAATAAGAGCCATCATGGAATTCCCTATCCCTAAGGACGTAGTGGACATCCAGTCGTTCATGGGAATTACCGGGTACTACCGTAGATTTATAGAGGGATTCTCTAAGATTGCATACCCTATCACATCCCTACAGAAGAAGGGAACCAAGTTTAATTGGTCACATAAATGTCAGGACAATTTTAATAAGTTGAAGGGATTGTTAACAACCACACCAAGTTTAAGGGTAGCAGACCCAGATAAAGACTTCACAGTCTGCGTGGATGCGAGCAAGGAAGGTTTGGGAGGTGTCCTAACTCAAGAAGGACACGTTATTTGTTACGAGTCCCTAAAATTAAAAGAGCACGAACGAAACTACGTCACTCATGACTTGGAGTTAGCAGTTGTCATCCATGCATTGAAGATGTAGCGACACTATTTAATTGGCAAAAAATTTCTGTTGTTGACTGATAACAATGGTGTGAAATTTTTGTTTAGTCAACCAAATCTTAATGCAAGGCAATCAAGATGGTTGGCCTTCTTGAGCGAATTTGATTTCGAGGTAAGACACATCAAGGGTAAGGAAAACAAGGTGGCAGATGCTTTAAGTAGAAGAATTCATGGGTTGTTTGAGATAAACATTAGCAGGGCAGAAAGTGACATTGAGCAAAGGATAAAGGATGCAAGTAATAATGATGCAAAATACATTAAAACAACGACAGATTTACAAAATAACGCAAAATTTTTAGACAAGATAGATATGAGTTTGGCCAGAAATGGTCTCCTAAGATTCAAAAACAAATTATATATATTAGATTCTGCTGAATTAAAGTTAACAATTTTGGACGAAGTACACAAGAAACCATATTCTGGTCATCCGGGATACCAGAAAACGGTAACAACACTAAGGAAGTTATTTTATTTGCCTAATATGAAAGGTGAGACAACATAATACTTGGCTAAGTGTCAATATTGTCAACAGGTGAAGGCTGAACACCAACACCCATCCGACCTGTTGCAACCTCTACCTATACTGGAATGGAAATGGGAGACCATATCACTAGATTTTATCACAGGTTTGCCTAGAACTAAAAAATGAAATGATTCAATTATGGTAGTAATTGATAAGATTAGCAAGTCTGCACACTTTATTCCTGTAAAGTCTACTTTTAAAGCTATTAACATCGTTGAAATATTCATGAAAGAAATTTTTACGCTGCATGGTATTCCTAAAATGGTGATTTCGGATAGAGACGTAAAATTCACATCTACATTTTGGAAATAATTGTTTGCAGGGTTAAATACTAACTTGAATTTCATCACAAGCTACCATCCACAAATGGATGGGCAGACTGAACGAACGAACCAAATAGTGGAATATATGCTACGAATGTACGTAAGGACGAATCCAGGTAAGTGGGAAGACAACCTGCACTTGGTAGAATTTGCATACAATAAAGGTTACTAGACATCGGCTAAGATGAGCCCCTTCAAAGTACTGTACGACAGAAAGTGTACAACTCCGATTAGCTGGGACAACCCAGTTGAAAGAATCATGGTGGGACCATAAATGCTCCAGGAAATGGAGAACATGGTAAGGAAAGTACAACCGAATTTAAAGGAGGCACAGGACAGACATAAAAGTTACGCAGACCTGAAAAGAAGACACCAAGAATTTCAAGTTGGAGACCACGTGTATTTAAAAATCAAAGCAAGAAGAAGTTCATTAAATCTAAGAAATTGTTCCAAGTTGGCGCCCAGGTTTTGTGGTCCTTTCGAGATCTTAGCTCGAATTGGACCCGTGGCATATCAACTTGCACTCCCTGCAAATCTGAAAATTCATAATGTATTTCATGTTTCTTTGTTAAAAATTTATGTTCATGATCCTACTCACATGATCGATTGGAACGTGATGCAGGTGGAACTGGAAGGCGAGTTCCAAGTGGAACCTCTGCGCATTCTGGACAGGAGAGAAATAGCACTATGGAACAGAGCCGTCACCTAGGTAAAAGTGCAATGGAAGCACTTTAGTCCTGAGGAGGTCACTTGGGAATTAGAGGAAGATTTTGCATAAATCTTATCCAACCCTGTTCCGAGAAAAGGAATGAACACTGAGAACAGTGTTGTGCTGAAGGGGGAAAGGATGTAATATCCTCGAAAATAAATTATTATTGGAGTCTGAAAAAACACTTAGGTATTTATTTCCGTTTTTGGTAAATTCAAATTTGGAAAATTATTTTCATTTATGGCAATTTGGAATTTGGAATTTAGTTATTTGTAATTTATTATTATGACTATTGGGAAAAGATTTGATTTGCCCAACCAACTCTTTGACTATGACACTTGTAAGAAACACATATTTTTATAGTTATCGCTGAGAGACAAATGGAACAACCAGGTTTAAATCAACTGACCATGACTCCATGAGTGGGGAACATGTTTGAACTACCTTAGGGATGAATTCTACAATTGGCAAATCAGGAATTTGGCCATTGGCAACCCCTGAAAATCAGGGATTTGTAACGCTACAAAAATTTCCAAGGGGAAAATACCTAGGCACAAGATTCTTTTTGCATATATAGCATATGGGAGGAGGCAGGACGCTGCCTAGTATGCTAGGGACATGAATATTGCTTGATGTTATGAGCACTGGTTTCTGAGTGTGAGGCAAGGGGAATTTTCTGATTCTGGAAGAGGACGATAGCTAAAGAGGAGTTTGGAGTTCGCCCTCATGGATTTAGGGTCAGGCTAGGGGGTGAACGAAGCAAGTAAATTGGTTGTTTCTGTTCTATGGTTGGGTGGAACTTGGTTGTTCTAATTGTTGTTTCAACATTTGTTCAGATATGTTCATCTACTCTTCCTTGGTTGAATGTCCTGGTTGTTAAATAGTTGGTGGCATAAATTTTACTTAATTCTAGATGAATGTCCTATTGTTTTATGACCGATAACATACATCTACTTGTGATTGGTAAAATGTAATGAATTGTGGAAAAACTTTTACAGTTGAAATTATTCAGTAAGTAGAATTAGAGAGCTATTGTGTACGATAACTGTTGGTGATTATGTGAAGGTTTTTATTTAAGTGATATACTCTCTGAACCACAATATAAATGTAGATTCAAATGTGAATATGTTAAGGACTTATTACAGATTTTTATAGACCGAAGAATAGTAAGTATCGATCTACAAGAATTACATGTATATCTTTTTAAGTTTCAGTAAATCTACACAGAACAAAAGGATTTCCATGATAATTATAAACTATATATATATATATGTGTGTGTGTGTGTGTGTATGTGTGTGTGTGTGTGTAAACAAGTTGTTGCCCATACAAATTTTCAGAGCCACATGAATATCTAATACACAGAGAATAATTATTGACTATTACAGAAATGTTTCCATGAAATCCGACTGTATTAAATATAGAAGAAGGTTACAATTTTTCTCCACTTAATAATCTCAGAAGCAAATGTACAAGCGACATAAATACCTAAACAACACACTACCTATTACAGAGTCGACATAATGCTTAGACCAGTCTTTAAACTCTATACAGTATATGCGACCGTAACTATTGAATAGTGAAATTCATATTCAATAAGGGGCTTTACAATCATCCAACAAATTCATATTTGATTCAATCGGTGTAGCCATCGATTTACAATCCAACATCCCGAACCTCTTCATGATATCCACAACATACTTCCCTTGATTCGGAAAGATCTCATTAATTCTCTGCCACACCTCTAGTCCCAAGAAGCAGTGCATCATACCAAGGTCCTTCATTTCAAACTCAGAGGCCAACTCCCTCTTTTTTATGAGAACCCTCTTTCCATAAATATGTGCACCCTGCTCTTGATTTCAATCCAACTTTGCCTGGGCCCCATCTTCACAACAACGGCGTGGATGGTTGATATAATCCCATATGTTGTAGGGTCTTCTGGTTCCATTTCCAGAATATTTTTTGCTACACGTTTTCCCATCTCCATATTTCCATGGACTCTGCAAGACATAAGAAAAGTCCGCCACACCATTGAGCCACATTCAATTGGCATTTCCTTGATTAAGTTCTCTGCCTCATCTAGGCATTCAACATGACCAAGAAGGTCCACCATGAATACATAATGTTCCAATCTTGGAATGATGCCATAATCTCGACTCATGGAGTGAAAGTACTCACGACTTTTGTTCACTAAGCCCTCTTGGATGCATGCAGATAAAACACATACTAAGGTAATATGGTCTACCCTAATTCCTGAATGTCTCATTGCTTCAAAGAGTTTGAAGACCTCATTGGCATACCCATGCATGTCGTATCCTGATATCATTGAATTTTATGAGGCCAAGTATTTTTGATGCTTCTTGTCAAATAATTCACGTGCCGTCAGGATGCTCCCACATTTCACATACATGTTTATCAGGGCATTCATCACACATCCATCTACAAAAAATCCATTTCTAATTACCTTTTCATGGATCTCCATACCCTATTCCAGAGCTTCCAAGTTTGCACATGCAGGGAGAACACTGGCCAATTGCATTTGCTGAAAGAGCCTCAGGGCATCCTCGCCATGCCCATTCTGTGCAAACCCCTGCAATCATGGTTTTCCACGAGAAATCATCTCTATGAGGCATTGCGTCAAACAATTCACACACTCTCTCTATGCTCCTACATTTGGCATACATATCACCAAGGGCACTCATCACAAATATATCAGACTCAAATCCAGTTTTAATAATGCGGGAATGAACCTCCTTGCCACATATTTGTTTAGTGAACCAAATTTCTCCCAGTCTGGACCTTTCTCCATTATCTTCCACTTTCCCTCTTTAAATTTGTAAATGAATGTCAGCGACAAAGAGGAAGACAAAACGATGAGTTTGCAAAGGCAAGTCCCCGCGATGCCATTCCATGCAAACAAATTCCTTCGAAAACTTGGAAAGTCCAACGCTCCCAGGGAAACAGAGGGTTGACTGCCAACCAGCTAGACGTCCCTCGACCATCCTTAAAACACAAGAACCCATCATCGGAAACAACTAGATCCGCCACCTTTGATTTTTGCACATCACACAATCTTGGCGTGGACGTGGATAGGGTTTCCTTCTCTTCTAGACATAAATAAAGTTCATCATCAAAGAAGCCGCCACTGTACTCGCATCTTCGCCAACACAAGGAGCGAACAATGAAGTTATGGTGAGTGTGCGGAAGGTGGCCATGCTCAATGGAAAAAGGAGGGCTATGAGAATAACAAATAGAAATACTTGCAGGTCAATCGCAGTCTGCATAAGTTCCCTACGGAAGCCCTTGCTAAAACCTCAATTTGCAGTTCATTGGGAAACTTGTCCCACAAATTCTCCGTGTTCGTGCTCCTCTTTTCCTTCTCCGCGAAACTTCTCCACAAAGTATCCGAGCAACTAACAACGCCCAATTTACACCACCTAAAAAAAATGGCTGTAACGTTTGAGTATACACCACGTCTTTTAGCCCAGAACTTCATGCATCTGATAATAGTACGAAAATGCTCAACATTTGGAACAAGACACAGAATCTATTCATTCACTCGGCAACCATTCAGATTTCTCACGATATGTTCGTCCACATTGTACAATACCGATTCCTATGAAATGTCTAGGTTCTTCACAAGTTGATTACAACTGTCTGATGGAAAAACAATCCACTGCATACATAACAATAATTCACTCACTCAGATTATCTACTCTCATAGGTCCCATTTCCCCGGGTCCTCCTATGAGGGAGTTAGCCCAGTGATACTGTGATACCATGTTGACTTTTCAAGTGAGATGATATTGTATATTATTTTATTATTATTTAATATGTAAAAGAATCACACAAGATATATTTTCAGAGAAATCTTCAAGGGAGAGAAAACCTTGCAAACTTTCCTGAGTATAGATTCATCCAACACTTATAATGTTATACAATGCTCTTTCAAAAAATCAATACCAAAGAGACTTAGACACAAACCGAGAATAGCCTTATCAATAAAAGACACCACTTATCAATAAATCGTTTCACAATGACTTATAAATAAACCCTTTCATAATGATTTATTAATAAACCCTTTCATAATGACTTATCAAGTCAACCTTCTCGAGGTTATGACCACTACAATTACACTTAGGAATAACTTCTAAAATTACATAAAATCTAGAAAGATGTAAACATCATCAACATATACCATTAATAGAGTAATTCAATATTGAAAGAGAGGGTCATCCATCCATCCATCCATATGCATCATAAACAATAACACCGTATCATATATTATTATTAGACTCGATAGATTGCATCATACTACGACATCCCATCGCTACAAAATTTGACATACCATTTGATAGAGGAAACCTAAATTACCCCAATACATCCAAAAACATATCTTGAACCCTTTTATAGCTTCAAGACATTAGATTATGTAATTGCATCTGAGATCTTGGGTTCCTAATATTAGTATTTTTCCCAACAATTAGTGTAGTAAAGGTGATCTACTAGTGTGGTTGATCCACAAGGATCTAGGTGGTCACCCACCTATTCCAACTGACTCAAAACAATTTGTTGACAACTTACTATTTTTAGCAGTTTTTCGGTTCCTAAACTTCCGGGGCCATTTTGAGGTCCTAAAAAACAAATTTTCACGATCGGCCACCTCAATGATAGCCAAAGTCTTTTATTGACCCCCCCAAAATGAATCTCCTCGTTGATACATTTCCAACGAGCTATCGTGTGCCCCAAACAAAGATCATATGCCAAAGTTATGCCCCCAGGAAGTTGATACACCAAAATACCCAAAACGGGATCCATAAAACTGTTGGCTTTTCATCTTCCAGGGTTAGGGTTTTGGATTTTCTTTATGTTAAAAATGCCTTTGGAGCCTCATTATAACAATCCTTTTCTTGCGAATGCGATTATCCGTCACATCTCTTCTCAGAGATAAGATGCCATCATTCTAACGAGTCTTTCACTCTGTATTTCTACAGTTTTGTACATTTCTCTCATTGATAGAAATTGTGTATTATTGTATCTCTATGTTTATTGCAACATTTCTGTGTATCTCACAATATCTCTGTAAATATCATTGTTATATATCTTTTCTTTCATTTCATCATAAAAAATAATCTGGATTAGTGGTATTAGAGTAGACTGCTCTTGATTGTTTTTCAATGCATGTCCTCGACGAGTTCTGAGTATAGAAAGTTGGGTATCAAACTTGTCTCTCTTGAGGACAATCACTCTCACACGCCCAAGAAACCCTCCATGGTGGAAGAATATAAAAACAATGAAGCATAAGATTCTATTAATCTGTTGCTTGAGCAAGCTCTCACGTGATAGAGGGACAAAATGATGGAGAATTTTGCCCACATCCTTCAACGCCTACCGATAACAACAACCACGTCTTCATCAAGCGACCACTTTGGAGGTACCTTTCCTTTCAAGGTATAAGTTAATTTTGATATTCTTGTATTTGAAGGACAGATAGATGCGGATGCCCTAGAAAAATGGTTAAATCTGCTAGAAGTTTATTTCTCTATTCATAATTTCTCTGACAGAGAAAATATCACCTTCACACTCCTTAAGGCTCTCCCCCATGTCAAACATTGGTGGGAAACTTACTGGGAGAAAAGTTGCATAGAGGAGTATGGAATATATGGGGTCGAGCCCACTTGGGGATTTTTTGTGGATGCAGTCAAGGAACAATATATCAATAAGAAACAACCAAAATATGGTAAAGATGACCCTGGAAACCAGCCTTCAGAAAACCAGTCTAAGCCATAAGAAAAGAAGGGTAATGGAAAGACAAAGGACACTGGAAAATGATGTGATTTCCACAAAATCTCCTAGCAAAACATCGACAAATGTCGCTCAAAACAGTCATTAGTGGCCGAGATCAAAGACAAGGAGCCGAACCCTGATTCATAAAATACTGGTAGAAGACAGATCATCGACGCAGACTCCACTGTTACTGTTGCGACCACAACAATTCAACCAGAATAAAGAGAATATCATGAAGAGGGGGAGCACCTCTTTCATTCACAGATGTGGGTGAAGGGGACCCCACTGATTTTTATTGTTGATAGTGGAGGCCAGAAGAACCTCATCTTAACATAGGTCGTCAAATAGTTGGGATTGTCGACAACACCACATACAGGATCGCGTGGCTTCGCCAAGGACGAGATCTTCATCTCATCCAACTGTGTTGATTGTAATACTGCATCCAACCCTTTAAGGATGATGTATTATGTGATGTTTCCCTGTTGGATGTCTGTGATGTTTTTTTGGACCAACCATATATGTGGAAGCACCATGCTATTTATGAGTCAACCCTGTAGTGTCATTGTTACTCTGGGGGGTCATCTATATAGGATACCAGAGGTAGTTCCGACTACTATCTCACCTAAACAATGCCGCAAAGTAGTATCTCATACTACAAAATTCAACTTCTTCACAATCTATTCAAAAGGTGAAGAGAAGGACACTGCAACCACTGCAGCCTTGGCCCAAGAACTTTCTTTCCAACAAAAGAAGATTGCAAAAGAGAAGGAAGATATTGTTTCTTCACCTACGAGGGTGCCTACACACTACCCATTCAAGCCAAGATACAATAGATTGGTTGAATAGATTCAACCCTGCCAACAACATGTTTGTGACATTTTTCAACAAGCTAAGCAACATGACTTCTCCAGCAAGGCACACAACTCACCAAGATTTAGATTTAGCAAACGCTTTCCCCTCTCCCCGGAAAATCAAAGAAATGGATACCATTGCTTCCTAAGGAGGGAGGATTTATCCATGAGGATATTAGTGGCCACCCACCTACTCCCACTTGCTCAAAATAGTTTGATGGCAACTTACTATTTTTTGCAATTTTTCGGTTCCTAAACTTTCGGGGCCATTTTGAGGGCCTAAACAACATTTTTAGTGATAGATAACCTCACTTATATATAAAGGCTTTGATTAAGTGTCAAAATGAATCTTCTTGTCAATACCTTTCCAACAAGCTATTGTTTGCCCCAAATAGAGATCCTATGCAAAAGTTACGCCCCTGGGAAGTTGATACACCAAACTACCCAAAACAGGGTCCACAAAATTGTTGGATTTTCATCTCCCGGAGTTAGGTTTTTGGATTTTCCTATGTTAAAAAGGCCTTTGGAGGCTCATTGTAACAATTATCTTCTTGCGAATGCAAGTAGCCATCACATCTCTTCTCAGAGATAAGCTGTCACCATTCTAGCGAGTCTTTCACTCTATATTTCTATAGTTTTGTACATTTCTCTCATTAATATAAATTGTGTATTACTGTATCTCTGTGTTTATTGCAACATTTATGTGTATCTCGCAATATCTCAGTAAATTTCATTGTTATATCTATACCTTCATTTCATTCTAAAAAATAATCCAAATCAATGACCCACAACCTTAGGGATTTATTCTTAATTGCTTGGCTCCTACCTTTTGAAACCCTTTTCCTTCTTTATTTTTCTAATTATCTCTTGATATAAGTGGTGACATGCAACTCTATATAAAAAATAAACTCTATATAAAAAATAAAGGGGGTCAACATGGATGACTAGAACTTATGGTTGGGAAACAGAGTGCCCTTTACCACTAAATCTACCTTTTTCAAGGATGGTAAAAGAACAAAATATATATCATTTTAGTGTAGCAAATTCATAGTTCAACATTCAAATATAAATGTTTTAATAAAATATATATGAAGGATCAAAATTGAATATCCAACTTTGAATACACTAAGATGGTAAAAGGACAAAATACATATCATTTTAGTGCAGCAAATTCATAGTTCAACATTCAAATATAAATGTTTTAATAAAATATATATGAAGGGTCAAAATTGAATATCCAACTTCGAATACTCTTGGATGGTAAAAAGACAAAATATATATCATTTGTGTAGCAAATTCATAGTTCAACATTTAAATATAAATGTTTTAATAAAATATTCGAATACTCTTGGATGGTAAAAAGACAAAATATATATCATTTTAGTGTAGCAAATTCATAGTTCAACATTTAAATACAAATGTTTTAATAAAATATATATGAAGGGTCAAAATTGAATATTCAACTTTAAATATAATATTTAGAAAAAATATCAATTTATATAATATTTGATATTTATATAATATAATACTTGATGTGGGAACAAAAAAATTTAATATTTAAAAAAAAAAATATCAATCTATATAATACTTAATATGGGAATTATAAAATTTTTTTACAGTTTATATATATATATATATATATATATATATATATATATATATATTCAAAATTGAATATTCAATACAATTTAGAACATGATGAACAAATCAATGATAATATATTAGATCGATATGGCCCCACCTACCTTAATCAATTGGTGGCCTCTCTACACCTTAAACTCATCAGCTTGGACTAAAATTATGTTGAGTTTTCTAATATGCGCAATATTTTTTTCAATTTCAACCACCCTTATCCTTAGGACAAATTGGTGATCATTGTATATCTCTCTATCTACCTCAATCAAATCCTTATCTACGCTCCACTTTTCTAAACTCCAAATCTCAATCTATAATGATGTTGGATTGTTTAATTCACTCAATATTCTTTCAATCAAAATCTTAATCTATAATGATGTTGGATTGTCTAATTCATTCAATATTTTTTCAATTTCATTAATTGTTCCAAAACAAAATATCATTTATTCATTAAAATTAAAATTTTATAATGTAATATAATTTATTTAAAAAATAATAATGTCAAAAAAAATTATATAATGAATTAATTAGTGGGAAATAAAATATCATTTACTAATTAAAATTAAAATAATATTATTTAAAAATATTATAATGTCAAAACAAATTACATAATAAATTAATGGAAAAGAATAAAAATCAAACAAACTATCAAATAAAAAAATAAATAAAAAATTATCAATTTATATGATAATAATTAATAGTGAGAATTATAGAAAAATCTATTTCTACATTTAAAAAAAAAAAAATTTATATAATAATAATTAATAGTGAGAATTATAGAAAAATCTATTTTTATAAAATTTTAAATGAATCAAACATATATAATTTTTATGGTAACAAATTCATAACATATATAATTTTCATAATTTGTATTGTAACAAATTCATAACATATATAATTTATATATAACTTTTATTGTAACACATTCATACTATATATAATTTTTATATAATTTTTATGGTAACAAATTCATAACATATATAATTTTCATAATTTGTATTGTAACAAATTCATAACATATATAATTTATATATAACTTTTATTGTAATACATTCATACTATATATAATTTTTATTGTAACAAATTCATACTATATATAATTTTTATTGTAACAAATTTATTATTCAATACACATACATAATGCAATTTCAATGAGTTTAATGGTTAAGAATATGTGTTTCTTCTTAAAAGGTGGCAAGTTAAGAATAAGGTCACAAGTTTGAGTGATCAAAACTATGGTGATCTTGAAACGCTTTTCTCAATATTTTTTGAGTATAAAAATACAATTTTTAAGAAAAAAACATAGAAATACAATTTTAAAGAAATTGAAATAATCTCTTACCTTCATCATCATCGTAT
>ML792047.1:612197-629757 GCA_009831015.1 Picea engelmannii
CAAGGAATCATACAATAAAACACAACAAGCTTTATAGGAAAGAATCATATTACTGTATCATATTAAATGTGAAAGAGATATTACAACCATGGCCTTGATGTCGTAAGGTCCCTTCCAACTGTCCTTCGTTCCCCACACACTTTGACTCCAAGAATTTTGATAGCATAGATCTGATGATATTCACAATCTATCTTGACAAAGAAAATCTCAAAGCCACTCCAACCAAGCTAATAATTCCAATCCAACCAAAGCTAACAAGCTCAAGAACCAACAAAGCTAACTTTATCCATGAGAACTCCTCTCCTTTTATAAGTCGAAGAGGATAAGGTGAGGAGGTTAGGATGATCCCACTAAATCATGAAAGCGAGTAAGATCCAAACCATTCGGATGCCACCTCACCATAGAAGTTTCTCCTTCTAGAAGATTTGAGAAAACACTCATTTTTCCCACGTGTAGGCATTCTCGCATCCTAGCTATAGAGCAACCTGCGAACATCTCACACCCTAGCTATAGTGCAACCTGCGAACTTCCTTTTTTATAAGGTTTTTACATAGGAAAATGCAACTTCTTTTCTCAGGAAAAGTTCTTCTCCCTTCTCTCTTTAGGAACTAAGGCCACTGACCCCTCTGAAGGCAACATATAGGTTTACATCATTAACAATCATAGGGATGACGAAAATAATGTGTAACATCCACTTCATTAGCTCTTCTCTCCATGATGCATACACTCCTTCCACACCTTAACAAAAACACCTTCACAGATCCAAATATAATATTCTTCCTATAAGTATCCTATCTCCTTTTCACCATTTCTACTATGGCATTGTCAAGCAAACCTAAGGCTCGACCAAAGGTTAAGGCCATGAATGAAAAGTCACTTCCCAACCTAGTGCTACCCTGTGATGTCCCATTCGAAGGCTTTCCATCCTTAAAGGTGCCTCTATTAAAATGTGACGATTATAATGTACAAGACCCCCATTAGTTCCCTAAGCTTCAGGTCAAAAAACACATAGAATTTATTCACCGCAAAGATGGAGCTTCCAAAATGGTGACACAAGAGTGGGAAAGGCCCCTAAAGAAATCTGGGATCTTCTCCCTCCTAAAATGTCCACATTTCAGTTGGGTCCAAGAGGTTCATTCATGTGCTTGTTTCCACCTCACTAGATTTCATGGGGGATACCTTTGGTTGGACTAGCCATATCTTATTGACTTGACCATTATACACAGGGTCTTCGACCTACCCACTTCCATAGAAAATCTGATGAATAGTCTCAGGCAAAAGGATGCCCCGGTATAAGAAATTTACTCTAAATACGACACACACAGGGGGAAACACGACATTTTCATCCCCGAAATCAATAATTGAGCGGTCAGGTTCACAACCCAACTACTTGCATGCAATCTTATTCACAAATTTCGAAAGTAAGAACACCCTATCAGGGTCGTTTTCACAGCCAAGCACTATGTTGATGAGCATCAAATGGATTGGGCCCCTTACTTATTCAAAGTGTTCGTCACTGAATGCTTGAATGCTCAGGATGAGTTGAAGGAATTTCATTAAAATTGGGTCCTTTTATTACTGGGCATGACACTATGGAAGACACCCCCTGGCTTTGAAATCGACATGGATACTTCCCACTCATTTCTCGCTCCACGGTTCTTACCGCTCCAACATTCCATGGATGTCGAGGCCCAGGATACCATTTATAAAGTGTTCAAGATATGGTACACACAGTTTATCAATGCTTCTGTTGAGCGAGTCTGCATACCATCCCACATCTTCAACATGTATGATCATCACCTTTGATTTACATGTAATTTCCATAACGTGGTGATCTTTCCCCACACAACTATAAGAAGAACGAAATTTGTGCTTCTATTTTGTATTACAGAAAGGGATATTATAGTGGGAGTTGAAAAATGGCTGACCAAATACCAACCTCCTTTTCATAGGTACAATATGAATTTGAAATCAAGATAAATAACTCCCATGAACAACATAAGGTCACGACTGTGGGATATGAAAAAGCAAAAGAGCCTAAGAGTATGGAGTCTCCCAACTTCGCTATACACTTTCATAATGATAGTGGGTTTGACCCGACCACTACAATATCCAAAAAGTGAAAGAGGGCATCCAAGACTCAAGTCATAGATCATATAGACATTGACTTTGGGTCCGAACGAGAATCCTCACCTCCACCATGACCAACCCTTGTTGTAGATGAAGCTACATTTCCTACATTCCATTCCAAACCCTGCTTCGGGTCTAGTAAACATCGACTTACAACATCCCATAAAAATACCGAGGAGGGTTCTCCCACTCAAATCGGACAAGTCACAAAACTAAGGAAGGATATTTGCATGTAGTTGGCTAGACAACAAACATCCCAAAACGAAATGATGAGAAAGATGCAGATTCTGGGCCAACAATTTTCTTTGCCTTCCCTACCAGAATCCCCAGATTCATCTATTCCATCCATCAAGGTTCTGGGATCTATTCCTCGTCAAGTACTTAGTGTTGATCCACTTGTGATAATCCCCTCAGTCTCGGATAGAACTGAACTAGATTTTTCATAGGTCCTTACAACTAAAATCTAGATCTTTATCACTACCATGGTCCACGAGCTAGGGGAATGCCAAGAATCCATCAATTGTGAGTAGGCCCAACTACACCTCCAATATGAACAGGAAATTTCTAGTCATGCCGTCATGTGATCCCAATTACAATAGGAATGTCGCACACGTCAATAAGTTGAAGAGGCTTGGGAAAATTTACAATAATTACACATTGTTGAAGTGGTTGTGCATGTAGAAACTCAAGGTCAATATGCGGTCATCCTCGACTACCACACCAAAATGGTCATTGATTTTAACAAATCCTATTCCCAGGTTTACCAACATGAACAAGTGCAGGCGAAACTTCCATCCCTGGAGAAAATGAAAGTGGTCATTGAGGATATTCAGGTTCTCCAATTCCAAAATATTGAACTTTGGGCATGGATGCAACATGTAACACTGGAGGAGACCGCACTACAGAGGAATATTTCTTAGGCCATAGTAGCCAACCAGGAGGGTCAAAACCATGCCCAAGGGTTCACTACACTGGTGTCTCAAATATTTAACTTGTGGGATCATCTACAGAGCCCTCTGGAGCTCACTACTCTCTATGATAGGACTCACACAGTAGAGGATGACATCGCACAATAGAGGATGAGTTAGCGCAATAGAAACATGATGTTTTTTCCTTGACTCCCAGGGAGAGTTCCACTGTGATGCTCATCGTTGCAACAAAAACGAAGGAGATCACTATAGCTCGGGATGAGCAACAAAATATGTAAAAGTTGATCACTTCTATGGCCGATCAAACCTTGGTCTAGTTTACTCAGCTCTTTGATGTGCAAGTTACTTCCGACCCTCTCATTGAGAAACTCACCAACACAGACCTGAAAACCTATTAGGTCACAACCATGGAAGCTAAGGCAACTATTCATATTACATAAGATCTCCTGGGCCACTTTAATGCGCCCGAAAACCAATATAAGGAGTTTTTGGAGGAAGTCAAAAGCACTGTGTCGTGCATTGAGGCAGTAATTCCATGAAGATGCTGGCTTGAGGATGAGCCAAGTAATAGTGGTGGGGGCCTATTGGCATCCAAATTTTTGGTTTCATTTCACGCGCGCATGCACAAACAAAGTTGTGCGCACCCATTCCAAATTTTTTCACTTCCCTAAGTTAATGCATGAATAATGACAAGAAATGCACGCTAGACCAAGTTTTAATATTGTGCACTGAGATGGAAGTCTACCAATTGCATGTTGGTCCCTTATTTGATGTGCACTGGAAATCGAGAAGATGCACACCGAAATAAAGAAAGGAAGCATTAGGAAATACTCTTGAATGATTACTTACATCATCATAGGGGATTATGGAGTTGAAAAAGATGAGCTAGCAAGGTAGTTAAGATTTCCCTGATTCCAAAATCTTACATGGGCTGCATGAAGGTGCTAGAAGTGTGCGAGGTAGATTTGTTAGTAGAACAAGTGGAGAATAGAAAAAAGAGACGGATCTCTCGAGCAGAGAAAGATATAAAAGGAATAAGTGACACCATAGATTGATTTAGATGGTTAGATGAGATCCATTGAGTCATTGAGATCAATCTCACTCTGAGTCGATGTAATGTTGTAATGTTTTTGAGTATAAATCTGAGTCTGTCCTATGTATGAGATCTTAAGAGAAATTTGCACACTGTGTAATGTGTTGTTATTCTTGGAAGCTATATAAAAGAATATATGAAGCTCTATTGCTGGCTAATATAGTTTGTTTAATGTATACCGTGTATTATGGAATGAAAGGAATAATAAATATGTTGCAGTTCCGATCTATTGTACGTCTATCATGTGTGATTTGTATATGTGTGTGTATTGTTTTACTTCTTATTCATAGTAAGTTGTCAGATATGAGTTTCATGAATGCTAACCCAGATGAATCTTTGTGTTTTTAGTTTTCATCTCTGTCACACGTTCTCTGTGATCCTATCTGCATCTCGGGTGAGACCTTTCTCAACCTTGGCTGAGGATCGATATATCGATGCCCTTGTGTTTTTGTTGGTCAACTCTAGAAGAACCCTAGGTCTAAACTCCCTAGCGTTAAGAAGGATGCACACAAACATGGAACAAAATTCCAATAATAATTCTAACTCTTATCTACTTTCTTGTGTAATTATCAACAACTCCTTTTCATTTAAAAATATTTACAATTTCCTTCAATTTACCTTATTTTCCTTTGGGATTTGTGGCCTATGAGTAATTTCAATTGTCCTATATTCTTCATTTATATTCTCCTTCTCTGGTGTTGCATGCTTTCTTCTTCTCTCTCTAAGTATTTATTGTCTCTTACTCTTCTTTCTTCTACAAAACTTCTCGTATCCTAGAAATCATAAAAAACTAATCATCCCTCATTTTGTTCTTCCCTCTTCATGCACACTCTCTCTTCAACAAAACAAGGTGGCCCCATACTTTATACCAAGTGTACATTGGATTCTTCATTTTCACTATGCCCCTTATTTTCTTCATTTTCTCTAGTAAACGACTATTAATTTGTATAACTATTGATGTCATATTGCTCTTTCCCTCCATATTCAAACTCAATTAGGAATTTCCTTATTCTCTACTAACATTTAATTCAATAACAAATTCTTCATCATGGTTGGTACCATTATAGTTAATGGATTTTTGTAAACCCTTTAACTATTGTTCATATTTTTCTTCATTAGTGCTCCATGACACCTTATCTTCTGCACTATATTCTTCCTTAATTTTCCCTTGCTCATCTTCTATGGTAGGCTTTTTCTTCATCACATTTTCATCACCCTCACCATCATCATCCTAATTTCTTCTGCTACTCAACTGTACTGACACTTCTTAAGAGTGTTCATTCTTCCCTATGAGTGCAATGTTGTTTCTCTCATTGAATGAACAACCACCAACAATGACATTATCAAATGAAATAACACCGTATCCTTTTATTTTCTCAATTTTATCATCATTTGAATCTTGTATTGCTACATTTGCAACCCTCAAGGTTTCCTTATTACTTCTATCTCTACTATGGTATCTATCTTATTAGCATCCACATCATCAACATGCTCCACATCACTTCCTTTCACAAGCTCTTCATCACAATACATTTCTTTAATAACATCATTATATTTACAACTTTTTTTTATCTACTTTTGCAAATCCAAAGATTTTGTTTTCTTGCTCTTCTTCAATTTTTTGATCATAATTATCTTCCTCGTTACCTTCACTTTCTCTTTTTCTTATGCTACTATGCATCTTCGACACTTCTGCATGGTTCCCTTCACCTTCATCTCCATGTCTCATAGGTTCTTGACTACCTTAAACACTTTCACACTCATATACAAAAAAAACATTTACAAAAACAATGTTTTTTTGTCAATCCTCCATCATCTATTCTTTAATAGCTTCTTTAGAAACATATATGGTTACCTTCTTCATATCTTCTCATGTTTCTACAATGGAAATATATTCTTCATATTCACATCCTCATGCCCATCCTCGCAATGAGCCTTTTCCTCATGCTCATACTCTTCATGTTCATGCTTTGCATCATCTACACAATCAACACTTGAAATGTCAACACTTTATGATTTTAACCTCTATGGCTTTCTGAAGACAATTTCTTATATCTTTCTACAAACTTCAATGCTACTATAGTTTCCTCACAATCATCATCTACAACACTTTCCCTGGTTGGAGGGCCTTCAACTACTAGTTCTCCCTTCATCATCTTCTCAATTAACTTCACCTCTCCACTGATTTCCATCAACCCTTCTTCTTATATCTCTTCTTCATCTTATGCTACTCCAAATCCAATTTCTCTGAATGCTCATCCACTCTCTAGATTCATTCATTCTCTACAAAAAACTCATTGCAATCCTCTTCCTCACTTGTGACATTAATAAACTATCTCTTTATCCTTCTATTATAGTGTTCAAGACACTATTTTCTCCTCTAAATTCCCTTCCCAATTCCTCTTCAAACTGAATATTATCTTCTACTTCTAAAACATATTTAGTTGCTCTCTTCCTCAAAATATTCATCATATTTTGTTGTTGCACCACTCTGATCTTTTCCATCTTTCACAACATCAACACAGATTCCTTCATTGTTCATTTTACTTGCACATTCATAATCAATTTTTTTTCAAATAAATCCCTTGGCCTCATGGGCATGCTCCTCAAAATCCCTCTATCCTCAACTTCATAAAATTTATCCTCATCTTATTTCAAGTTTGGCAGACATTTATAGACTTGTTTCTCATCATCCAACTTAGTGCTAAACTTATCAATATTATCATAATGAGATGAATAACTTGTTGTTCCTCCTTGCAATTCTTCCTCTACAACTTTCTCTTCAAATTCTACTGCTTCCAACTTGGATGTATCCCCCTCATACTCACTATCACTTCCACATCCAAATTCACAATCAATTTCAACATGGGTATTGGGTTATCCAAGCAACATCCTCTAATGATTCTCCCTCTTCCAGATACCACACCATAATCTCATCTTCAGTGTAATCATTTTCAAAATCTCCATTATCATCTTCATACTCACCCTCACTATTTTCTTCATAATATTCATCTATATTATCTTCCAACTCATCATGTTGATTTGATTTCTTCTTATGGCAAGGATTCATAGCCTACTCTGCAATATCCATCCTCAACTTAATCTATTTTCTATTTATCATGACCTCATCCTCTATGAGGGGTCTTCTCCTTTCCATCAAAGTCTTCATCAACTTATCATGACCCAAGTGTTTCTCAATCCCTCCTGCTGCCTCCAATGCTTCAACCCTAACCATAAAATTTCTATCCTTTGCATACATGTTTTGAGGCCTCTTCTTCATAGGACCTCCTTTTTCTTAATCTTCCAAAACTCACTCTCTTATTATATCTCATATCTACAATGATTGTATGCATCCTCTTCACACTGTTTTTTTTCCAAAACTCTACCCAACACTTAGTTGGAGCTCTCTTCCTCCCTTATCAAACATTATTCCCTAAATCTCTATACCATAGTTCTAACTAGCCTCTCCCTTGCTAGAACTGTTGTCTTCTTAAACTTCTCAATGACAATTTTACACACAATCCACTATGGAGTTATATTAACACTTGTAGAGTTAAATATGCCTTCCAAATTTTCAAGAACCCAGATGGGTTTTCTCCTTCTCCACTAGACAACTATACCCAACTTCACTAATGGAGCTACTGACAATCACTAAATATCCTCTAGCTAACCTTAGCTAGGGTTGTTTTAACCTTCTATAGGATGAAAACCTGCTATGATCCTTAGACCAATTTCCCCATCTCTTCACTATGTTGGTATAATTTTTCTCTCCAATAGTTGTTCTTGTATGTAGGATACTCCTACTTTAATACCAAAAATGATACAAAATAGGACCTCAACCCGTTGTAGAAAACCTTCACTTTCAACAAACTCACATACATAGTTTCAACACTTTGGACGACAAGGATGATATAACCCTTGCTTCAAATTGAAGGATCAACATGCCCTTTCACTCAAAGTTCACAACAAATCCACACTCAAGCTTCAATACACACACACACACACACACACACATTCGTCACAATGATTTATTAATAGGCACCTATCTCAACTTGATCCAGATTATTTTCGGAACAAAATGAGAGCGGAGATATAATAAAGAAATGCACAGAGATATCACAGATATTCAATAATATAACATAAATGTATCAGAGATGCAACCATAAACAAAAATATACAGTAATACACAATTTCTATTAATGAAATAAATGTACAAAGACTGTAAAAATACAGAGTGAAAGACTTGCTAGAATGGTGGCAACTTATCTTTGAGAAGAGATGTGACGACTACTCGCATTCTCCAGAAGATGATTACAATGAGGCTCTGAAGGCCTTTTTAAAATAAACAGGAATCCCAAAAACCCTAGACATCCAAAAACCTAACCCTAGGATATGAAGCACTAAAAGTCATGTGGGCCCCGTTTGGGTAAGTTAGTACATCAACTTCCCGAAGTCGTAACTTTTGCATACGATCTCCGTTTTAGGTGCAAGATAGACCGTTGGAAAGGTATCGTTGAGGAGATTCATTTTAGGTGCAATAGTGAAGGAACTTCCATATTTCAAACATGTTTTCCCAAAAAACATTGTTTAGGGCATCAAAACCGCTCTAGAAGTGAAAATTGCTAAAAATAGTAAATTACCAAAATTACCAGAAAACTGTTTTGATCCAGCTGGAAAAGGTGGGTGGCCACCAATATCCACCTGGATCAATCCTCCCTCCTTAGGAAGTAGTGGTCTCCATTGCGTTGAGTGCCCGGGGGAGAGGAAAAAGCATTTGTTGAATCTGAATCTTGGTGAGCTGCTTGCCTGGTTGGAGACGTCGCATTGCTCAGTTTGTGGAAGTCTGTCATGAACTTGTTGAGGTTGTTCAACAAGTTGAGCTACATGAGAGGAAAATGTGCATAAGGAATCTTTGCACTTTGCTACAACCTTGTCGACCTGCTTTTGTTGGATAGAAGGTGCCTGGGGTGAGGCTGTAGTGGTTGTAGTGTCCTTTTGTTCCCATTTTGAACAGATTGTGAAGAAGCTGAATTTTGCAGTATGAGATACTACCTTGCGACACTTTTTAGGTGGAAAAATAGTTGGAACTACCTCTGGTATTCTGTAGAGATGACCCCCCAAAGTAACAGTGACACTACAAGGTTGAGACTCATAAACAACATGGCCTCTCCACATATATGGTTGGCCCAAGAGAACATCACAGACATCTAGTGGGGAAACATCACATAATACCTCATCCTTGAAGGGTTGGATGCCATATGACAATCGACATTGTTGGCTGACACAAAGATCTCATCCTTGGCGAAGCCACTCGATATTCTATGGCTTTAGGTGTGTGGTGTTGTTGAGAATCCCAACTTTTTGACGACCTCTGCTGAGATAAGGTTCTTCTGGATTCCACTATCAACAATAAAATGCAGCGGGGTCCCCTTCACCCACATCTGTGAATGAAAAAGGCGCTCCCCCTCTTCAAGATCTGTTGGTTCTTCTGGTTGAATTGTTGCGGTCATGACAATAGCAATGGGGTATGCATCAATGATTTGTCCTTTACCAGTATTTTTAGAATCAGATTATGGATCAGGGTTCAAATCCTTGTCTTTGATCTCGACCACCAATGACTATTTTGAGCGACATTCATCGGTGTTGTGCTAGGGGATTTTGTGGAAATCACACCATTTTCTGGTGTCCTTCTTTGTCTTCCCGTGATCCTTCTTTTCCTATGGCTTGGACTGGTTTTTGGGAGACTATTTGTTAGGGTTGTCTTTGTCATACTTTGGTTGTTGCAAATTTGGAGACCCGAACTCCCGTTTGTTCTGGTGCTTAAATTTATGCTCAATTGTAACAACATATCAATAGGCAACACCGAGTGATGAGATGTCCAGAAAATCCATTTCACTTTGAATGTATCTATGTAGAGCCCCACGGTATTTCAGAACCAAACGTCGTTCGGAGTCTTTGATACCCAGCTTGGTGCACAAGGTATGGAAGGTATTGGTGAACTCCAGAACTTCTTGGCCCCTCTCTTGCCACATTGTGGTCCATATCATGTACTGGTCCTCATAGTTTCCAACAGGGTAATACTGTTCCTTTACCACATCCACAAAAAAATCCCAAGTGGGCTCGACCCCATATATTCCAGACTCCTCTATTGAACTCCGATCCCAATAAGTTTCTCACCAATGTTTGACATGGGGGAGAGCCTTAAGGAACGTGAAGAGGATCTTTTCTCCGTCGAAAAAATTGTGAACAAAGAAATAACCTTCTAATAGATTTAACCATTTATCTAGGGCATCCGCATCTATCTGACCTTCAAATATAGGAATATTAAAATTGACCTGTACCTTAAAAGGCGAGGTGCCTCCAAAATGGTCGCTTGATGAAGATGCACCTGATGCTATCAGGAGGCATTAAAGGATGTGGGAAAAATTCTCCATCATTTCGTCCCTCTGTCACGTGAGAGCTTGCTCAAGCAACAAACTTAGAGGATCGTCTACTCTGTCATTTTTGTTTTCTTCCGCCATGGAGGATTTATTGGGTGTGCGAAAGTGATTGTATTCAAGAGAGACAAGATCGAGACCCAACTTGCTATACTCGGACCTCATCGGGGACATGCACTGAAAAATGATCAAGAGCAGCCTGCTCTGATACCACTGATCCAGATTATTTTCGGCATGAAATGAGAGTGGAGATATAATAAATAAATGCACAGAGATATCACAAATATTCAATAATATAACATAAATGTATCAGAGATGCAACCATAAACACAGATATACAATAATACATGATTTCTATTAATGAAATAAATGTACAGAGACTGTAAAAATACAGAGTGAAAGACTCGCTAGAATGGTGGCAGCTTATCTTTGAGAAGAGATGTGACAGCTACTCGCATTCGCTAGAAGATGATTACAATGAGGCTTTGAAGGCCCTTTTACATTAAACATGAATACCAAAAACCCTATACATCCAAAAACCTAACCCTAGGAGATGAAGTGCCAAAAGTCATGTGGGCCCTGTTTGGGTAAGTTAGTACTTCAACTTCCCGAGGTCATAAGTTTTGCATATGATCTCTGTTTTAAGTGCAAGATAGCCCACTGGAAAAGTATCATTGAGGAGATTCATTTTAGTTGCAATAATGAAGGAACTTCCATAATGAAAACATGTTTTCCCAAAAAACATCGTTTAGGGCCTCAAAACGGCTCAGGAAGTGAAAACTGCTAAAAATAGTAAATTACCAAAATTGCCAGAAAACTGTTTTGAGCCAGTTGGAAAAGGTGGGTGGCCACCGATATCCACCTAGATCACAACTTCTTTGATTAAGTTGGAAAATATTACAATTATAATGACTCCTCTGGGATTCCAATCACTTTCATAATTCTAAGTCCTACTTGTTGGTCTAAGTCTCAACTAGGCCTTTTAATTTACAAAACTTTACAATTTCCTTCGATTTACTTTCTTTTCTTTCAAGTTTCATGACTTTTTCACAATTTCATCTCTTATATATTCTTCCTCTCTATCTTCTCCTTCTTTGGCACCGACCGACACTCCTTGCTCTTTTCCCTTTGAGTCTATGCTCTCTCTCTTACTCTTCTTGCTTCTCCAAAACTTCTGGTGACCTAGATATCATGAAAAACTAAGGATACCTTGTTCTATTATTCTCTCTTCAATAAAAAAATACCTCCCTTAATAATACCCCGCTTGCTTCATACATTCATGGCTGCTTAATAAAATTAGGGCACCTCTTCGAAATGATACCGCACATAGATAGTTCACCTAAACAAGTACCCCCTTTAATTTTTTAATTAATTCTAATTCTTGAGCTAATTAAATCCCATAGGTTTAGTCGAACGACAGAGGACCAGTTTCAAAAGGTTTAAGTTTTCCATTATAGGGCCCCACCCAGATATGAAACTATTATAACCTTGTGTCTCCATAGTGACTTTAGGGGGATCTACCACATCTCATGTTATTAAAAATAAAACAAAAAGGCGTTGTCTAACTATTCTATGTTTTGGCCCTTTTCGTCAGAATTCAACGACACAAATCTAGACAAAATCACAATTTCATGTTGTTTAAATTGCATTTATGAATGCATAAATGGATTCAACATGTTGAAAAATCCTCGAAGAACTCCATTTATAAAGTCTTAGCCACTAAAATATGTAGATCCAACAAGTTCTCTATGAATTACGGACAAAAGTAAACAGAGGGCCAAAACGTAAAATGTTTAGACTATGGAAAATAAAAATACTCAATAAATTTTGGGAACCAGACAAAAGATGGTTGACCTTGGACAATCCCATCCCAAAAAGCATGCAAAACAACCCAAAGGAGGTAAGGGAAATTGGACGAGGGTGGAATAAATCGACGGATCAAAGGAGTTGTGGGCCAAAACTGAGGTGACGTCACCTCAGGCCAACATCCACTCACAATTAACGTGATTTGTCTGATCAAAGGGTTCAAATTGATGGCGAGCATGGATTGTGGGTGAATTCAGTGAGTGAACTCACCCTACCACCCAACTACACACAATAAGTATGGTTGTTGGATCGGCATACCCGATCTAACAACGAGTGCTTGCGAAGGTTCCAACAACCCACGTCACCCTAGGTTCCTCCAGATCTACAATGAATGAGTGGGTGCTCTTGCATCATAAAGTTCCAAAAAAAAACTTATCATTTCAATGTTTTGGAATTGTTTGATGCCCTTTAAAAATTTCTTTAAAGTCGAAGGGTTGTAACCGATGGTGTTATTAAAATTTGATGGGTTGTAACCGTTGGTGTTATTAGTTCCTAGCAGGTACTATAGCATTCGATTTTTCCTTGACTTAAGTAATTAGGTTGTAATCGTTGGTGTTATTAGTCCCTAATAGGTACTATATCATTCAATTTTTCCTTGACTTACTATTATTTAGCCTTTGACTTTTATTTTTTTGTTGAGCCATAAATTTTAACATAGGTAACAATCAATAATATATATTATATTTGTTATCACTCTATGATTTTCCTAGGCTGTATTAGACAATCCTAGAGGTAATCATTTCAGACCAAACTTTTGACTGAAATATGGCCCTTTCAGTCAGAGAGGGCTCTCTCTGCAAGTCTACTACTCATTGTCACTGTGTAATAGCTTGGAATGAAGCTCAATGGCCAGATTTGTAAAAGGTAAGGTTGGGTTTTTAAAAGGTTGGTTGGACAAGATGGAGAAAGAAACCATTGGGAAATGGAGTCAAGGTCTGAGCTTAAATATATTGAGTCAATAGCTGGTAATGTACTCTCTGAAAACAAAGGAAAAGTAGGTGATATTCTTCAACAAATAAACAGTATTGAGATGGCAACATAAAAGAGAAAAGGAAAAACCATTACATTAAGAGCATCTAGCCCGGGATGATTTCTTAATTCAACTTTAGAATAATTACCAAAGAAGTAATATCACCATGAAAATAACACCAAATCAAGATGAATTCTGAAACATGTAATCCTTAACACATAAACAAGTATTCACTGTATGAATGGAGCATCAAGTAAAGATGAATTCCAAACAGATAATTTAATTTAAATACTAGAAGAGATGAACTAACATGGAATGAGAATTAAACATAAGGAAAAACATATTTAAAACACCACCATAATGAATCTTTGCTTCATGAAAGCACTATGCTTTTGTATTAACTCATAAGATATTCAGAAATGATACACAATACAACAAGCTTCTATCGCTGAAAGTCCAACCCCTTTTACATTCTCTTTATGATAATATATAGAAAAAATTCATATCAAAGCTTAAGGAGGTCGAAATCCTTAGCTAAATATAGGAAGAGGTTACAATAGCTTAGGAAAGAATATTTGGCAAAATCTGTCCATATCCTACTTTATAGGATTTGTTTTTTGACCAACTAAAAGTGTGCTAAATGAAGAGAAAATCATGAGATTTGGTAGAAAAATATTCAAGCTTCACTATCCAAATCAATTTGGGGTCAACCTTGTTGAGTTGGAAGTCCACCAAGTCGAATTTAAAAAAATTCTAGAACTTTGTCAGCAAATCTGGCTTGGCGAAATTCTAGAAAAAAGGCCTCAGAGATGACATCATATATCCCAAAATGTGATATCTGTGTAAATATAGAGAGAGGTTTTTGTTATTTTGTCCGTCATTGACAAAAACCACTTTCATTTTTCAAAAATTCATTTCCATTTGGTTAGAAAATTAATTTGAAGTCGACTGCTAAAAACGTCAGAAACACAACATGCTTTGTCACAGTTGTGCTACAAGGTCACTGAGCAACACGAACTTACAACAAAAACACAACATACTTTGCGCAGAAAAGGCTATTTTCACACTTTTTCCACATTTTTTATTTTTACTGATAGATGATATTGGATGATGGTGACTTTGATATTATGACGATGATAAGGTTCTGTAGAACTCTTTGTACCTTTTTCAAAATGTCATTTGCTTCCCAAAACTCTCAAAACCCCAATATGCCAAGCTACAACAAATGAACTTATATTAATTCAGATTGATACACTGTTTAGGTTGCTGCATTCTCAATTTTCATCTTCTTACTATCCCTCTGATTAGGATTTGAGTTGAAACTGACAACAAAAACCCCTTCTTACTGCTAAAAAACTAGACTGTCGCAATTGCATAGCAAGGTTGCTGCACAACTGCAAAATTTTCATTTATAGTTCATCTCTTAAGAAAAAAACACTCTAGCATGTGTAAGGGTAGAAATATGATATCATCACATGTAATAGTCCATCCTTTGATCAAAATCACTGTGTACATGCGTGCAATCTTCAAATCTCTAAGGAATTTAAAAAAATTAAGGTTTTGATGCATGCAACTTTCCAAGAAAGGTCAAAATAGAAAAAATGATTCAATCAAGCTCTAGTGGTTCAATTATCTGCTGCTTCAACTAGAAAATCAAGTTTTCCCAAATCACATATTTTCATGTGAAAATTTACATGTGCTAACATTGTTTCCAATGGGGATGTCATCCTCCCTGTGATGTGCCAAAGAACCCGCAAACCCTATGCCTAATCCATTGGGCTACTTCCAAACAATACATGCAACCTGTGGCTGACCTGCTCTCCACTGAAATCATCCTATATTGAAAAACTGAGAAAACTAAAATCCAAATTGAAATCAAATTGCACACTACTGAAAACCCAAGATGAACTGGATACCAAGATTAAGAACTGAAAGAATGCCTTCCCAACAAGATTATTGATCACACCTATATACCCTAAGCTGCTCCATGAGCTTCCTGATTAGGTGAAATAAAAAATCCAATGCAACCATGTAAGCATCTGGTCGACTCTTTGATTTCTTTGTATGTGCTTATTTAGGGGAAATATAAAAGACCTGCTTGCTGGAAACTTATTTAAAAATTTACAAACAGATTCAAATTTAAGAAAATAAATTTTTTTGGGACTATTTATTGCCTCCAACAAAACTGTAAAAGGATCCTCAAAAACATGTAAAATACAACCATCCTGTATGAACCCTTCAACTTCTTTCCTGCTTCTATGTAAATCCAACTGATGATTATCATGATAGGGTTGCAAATCTACATAAGTCTGCTGCAAATAAAAATATGCTGAATCATAAAACATTGTTGACTGCAGTGAAACCCTTGCTAGAAAAAAAGACAAGACTGATTTTGATACAAAATTATCATCCTTTTCATCTTCAAACTCATGGTTACTCAATAGATGTGATTTTGAATTGAAAAAACCTTTCATATAACAAGCAACAGGGTCATCAAATACATGAGAAAGTTTCTACCAATTTATGCTATTATGAGCTTGCTCTGGTCAATTATAATGATTTTGCATCGGATCATAGTCCTTGGCTTCAATGATATAATATTAATTTTTTTTTGCAAGAACTTAAATGAAGTAAAAAATAATGACAAGGAATTTCCCTGAGATGACTCACTATTTTCTCCATACTCTTCATTGTTGTCATAACCGTAATATGCAAGTTGAGTGACCCCATGAGACTACTGAAACTGAACACTTCTTGATGGAGAACATGTAGTTGGCTTCTCTAGAAAATCCTTCTCATAGTCATCATTGTAATCATCATACCTAGGAAAAAACTCTACATCTACAATGCCATCCATAAGAAAAAATCTTGGTACATAAAATTTCTCTTTAGTAGGTTCATGCTGGAAAAGATCAATTTTCTACTCATGCTAAAAAATATCAGGATGTAAATCAACTTCTCGTTTATGCACAATCTCATGTTCTTATGCTACATCATCTTTCTCTTCATTTGCAACACTCTCTAAATTCTGATTTTGTAGCCTATGACATGCTTGAAGATTGTCTTCCACTTTCGGGGCATCATAAAACATCTGTTGTAAGGTCTTAGATCTTATTTCCATTAGAAGGAAAGACAAATCTGGATGAAAGGATGTTTCATAATGGAGCATGACAACAACTTTAGTGGGTTGAATTTCCTTGGGCAAGTTGTAATAAATATTGGAAAACATCCTACTGAACATAGAGACAGTTTCATTGCTATGCCTTTTCATGGCATAAAGCTCTGTAAGATGTAGATCCAAATATTTCCTCTTGCCCCAAAATTTCAAAAAGACATTTTTAAATTTGTTATTGGATAAATTGGTGAATGCAGACATAAACTAATCTCCCTAGATCCCCCTAGATCTAGAACAAAACAAGACATGACATGATGCTTTCCCTAGGTTGCTACCTATTATCCCCGATATCTAGGGATAACTAGGAGATCATGTCTCGAGGCCCACAGGTCCTAGACATGGAAGTACCGAGAGCAGGATTGACTTGAGCATGGCCTTGGAGGGCCCATCTTTCTTTTTCTTCGACAGATTTGTATTGTCAGTACCAACAGCTTCCATCACCACCGGCTTGGACTTGCATCGACAAGGACTCTTGCTCCATGAGGTAATTGGTACGAGGTATCATGGTATGTGTCATGTTTGATCATTACAACCTTCTTATACATGCATTAGGTTCCTTTCATTTCTGATGACTGCTTGGATCTTACACTAATCCACTTGACCATTGTTGGGGTGATTGATGGGGTGACTTAGCAAGCTGATATTCATGGGTTTTGGTTAGCCACCAAGGGGGATTTGCAAGTCCATCGTCCGCTCCCACCATTTTATCATTTTACATCTTATCTCCCACACATCCATCCCATTCCCCTAGTCTGGCCATTAGGATGACCTTTTGAGGGTTACACTTTGTCTTGTGGGAAGAAGGGGCTAAAGGCCTAGGGGGTAAAAGCAGCTGGTAAAAGATAAAAGCCATAGGAAATAAAACCTAGAGATGCTTCGCCCAAGGGATCCCCGAGAAGGAAATAAAAGGCCTCTCGATAAGAAACTGAAGGGACCCTAAGAAAAATAATAAAACAAGAC
>ML792047.1:630019-643869 GCA_009831015.1 Picea engelmannii
ACAACACCTGCCCTTGGTCTTACTGTGACTGGACATCCCTAGACCACATCACCTCATAAAAACATGGCTTGAATGATCTTCTGAGGAAACTTTCCATCTCTTGTGGGTATTAGCCCAATAGGTTATTCTGTTGGTCTTCTTCATCTTTGTATAGTAGATATGTGTAATATCTTTGAGCTCTTAGATGATATGCTAGGGATTTCATGCATGTATTTGATAAATTTAATGATGAAATATGATTGACATTGCTATGATCCCTAGGACTGATGAGCCCATGGAGGGCGTAGTATTTGATGTGCAGGACCATACCCGACGGACAGGTACCAGTGGACCGATACACATGGGGATATGATTAGTTCGGACCTCCATGGGGATGAAGAGCCCATCAGATGGTTGTTGGGATGGCAGAGGCAGGACAACGTTGTGATGAGAATTTGCACGAAGAATATAGAGGGACGTTCCACCAGGACACCATAGCAGAACCCGGCCTAGGGGGGATTACCCACTGCATATGGGACGATGGCTTTGATGGACAGGACGTTACCTGAGGCAACTGTACGTTTTCTGGAGCATGTGGCAGTGTGCTGGGATCATTTGGCACGTGTGGCAGCTTGCAGGAGCCCTAGAGGGGCCAACGTTCTGCTTTCTGGATGCTGAGCTTGCCCAAAAAGGGCCAACGTCCCCCTCAGAGGGGTCTGACATCTCCTTTTGAGCTCAATTTTTGACATTTTTAGCATTTAATGTGTAAAACAGTGTAATATTGTTAGTCAGCCTTGTTGGATGTTTTAATGACCTATTTTTGTAATTAAAGGTCATAAGATTGGTATAAATAGAGGACGTTGGACCTCATTTTAAACATAACGCAACTCACTCTCTTGTGAGAGGATCATTTTTAGTCTTTTGCTTTGGTATTTTGCTCTTGGAAGTGAGGCGCTACTCTTGTGGAGGATCATATTTGGCATGTTTGTGGTGTTTTCTATCATTGGAAGGTTTACACCTAGGGTTTGATAAGCTCTTCATTAATTTGTAAGTGTATTTCTCATGCAAAACTTCTTGAATGAATGGTTGTAGGTTAAATCTCTTACATTTATGGTTACATTGTTATTATTTTGCTTAATCATTGAAACCCTAGGTGACAAACACACAAGTAGGTCCTTGCTTCATGTCCCCATGATAGAAGACTTGTTTTAGCCATTGATTAAGGAGAATATAGCCTAGCCATTACTACACTAATTCCCCTTTTTCTGAGCTAGTTTTGAAACATAAATTGAAGAAAGAAGACATCCTATGCCTAATTGAGTTTACACCTAGGGTTTTGACTCTTAGGGTTTGAAAGGCCTTGCCTTTGCAACACTTTTCAGCCCTATATTTATGTTTTGAAGCTAGTCGTTTTTGCCAAGGATTTTTAAGGAAAGAGGGAGGAGCATGAGGCCTTGCTTAAGCAACACCGGAATGAGCCTCCTCCCCTTAGGGTTTTGACTTTGTGTCCCTGCCATTGCATCACTAGAAAGCCTAACTCTCTTGTCCTTAAATTTAGATCTTCCCGAGACTTTAGCCTTGCTCCTTGACTCCATTATACCCTAAGGCACTAGTCTAGAACTCCAACGTTGAGATTATTGTGTCAAAACAACACTTTTAAACCTCTCAAATTTCAAACCCTAACTAACGCTAACATCTTACTAACCCTAATCTGTGATGACGTCATGCCTCCTTTTAGCTCTTGCTTGATATAAAATGTTGTGGCTTAGTCATCCAGCAGTAGACATTGAAGTGTTGATTATTTTCATTGGCTAATTTGCAAAAACGTCCACCTCATTGCCTATCAAACTAACCCTAGAACTAGGCTGACGTCACCTCTAGTATAGTACACAACACTCTTGTATTGAATGAGCAAGTGATGATATTTTATGATAATTTAAAGATTGATTATATGCTTTGAATGTTATATCGTCTCCAATGTTTATTGACAAGTGATATTATAAGCCATAGTCACATTTTTTTTGCAATCATTGACTTCGTCAATAATTACTGCTATTTATGCTCATTAAATGCTGATAGTCATTGATTTATGAAGTACTAACCACTGTCGCACATTTTAGTTTTATTGTTTTCTTGTCTCGCAAACAGGTGCCTATACTGTGGTTTATCGTCTTCTTGACTATCCTCTTGGTAGTAATCTGTGAAGGGAAGACTCATCTTGATCCTTTAGAACCTTTGTCCTTCAAAACCCCAGATTACTAGGGACGTCTCCCTTGGGTCTAGCCACCCTAAATAGAAAGAGCACCCCATCGAGGTGACAGTGGGTGGGGAAGCTCCTATTACGCCAGATTGACTCTTGCCTTTCAAAGCTACTTGACCTATACTACAAAATGAGCGATAACATTTTGGCGCCGTTGCCAGGGAACACTGAGTCAATCTTCCTCAACGAAAAAACCTTTGGTAATCCTTGCCTCAAAGATCCTTTCTTACAAGATTACCTGGTGACTCCACTACAACTTTTCTCCCTGTTTCTTTGGTAGTTTCAGGAAAACTATCTGGCGACTCCACAAACCAAAAAGAGGTTCAATAACCCTCCTCTAGATTTCAAAAGGAAGCCTCCTGCTAATTCACCTGTCGTCAAGTCACTTTTTGGAAAGAGACTTCCTCTAAACATGTCTACTTCTCAGACCAGTACTACAAACCCAGTCAACAATCATAGACAATGGTCATCTACCTTGTTCAAACCTTTAGACATGTCATCCATACCTGGTTACCCTAGGCAAATGCCACCTAAATATGAGAAGTGGTTCCTAATTTTATCGGCACTGATGCTATTAGTGCCGAAGAGCATATGAGTAGTTTCTGGGAATTCTTTCAACTTCACCCCATTAGTGATGATGCTGAAGACTTGGTCATGAAGCTCTTCTCTGCTACTCTTTATGATGCCGCAAGACGTTGGTATCTTGGCTTACTTGATGGAAGCATTAAGACCATGGATAGACTTGAAGAACTCTTCCTCAGAAGGTGGAGCATCAAGGAAGACCCAAACATGCTCCTCACCCGACTATATGGCATTTCCAGACGTGAGAATGAATCCATTCGGGAGTTTCATACCAGATTTGAAGCCTTACTCCAGTGAATTCCCCCAAGCCATCATCCGAAAGATGATTATCTCGTTCACATTTATACTAGATCTTTCAATGGCTAGTTAGGGTATCTACTCAGAGACAAAGACCCTCAATCCATTCAATAAGCCCAAGAGCTTGCAACAAATATTGAAGGAAATCTTATGTCATCCAAGATTGAGCCTTTTGCCAACCCTAGGGGAAAGATAGATGTCAAACAGAAAACAGTACACAATGTGGAGCCTACTTCGGATCTGTGCACCAGTATTAGTAAGCTACAAGCTTCAGTAGATAGCATCATGAAGAATCAAGAGGAAATGATGAACCGGATCGTGAGACTTGAAAAGTCCCAGACCCAGGCACCTAGACCTCCATTCAAAGGGCCATTCCAAAAGGGGAATCAAAATTATAAACCAAAGAATGAAAATGAAGTCCCAAATACTCTGGCCTCTGCAAATGCCGTCGATGAAAATCCCTGGTGTCTAGAATGCAGTGAAGCACATTGGGAGAATGAGTGTCCTTATAATTCCAGCCAACAACAAATCAACAACTTTGACTGCTTCTCAGATTTCCCTCAGATAAACATCACTGATGAAGAACATAAACAAGCCCTGAAGGAAGCAGCCCGCACAACAAGGCTAGCCATAATCAACAACTTGGATCAAGATTCACGTGAGAAGATAAAAAAGAAAGAAGTCCAAGTGTATCGGAGAAGGGACCCAAGCCAACCTACAAATGACCAGTCAAAATCCTCTGAAGTTCCTCCTCCTAAGAATCCCAAAGCTGACAAGATTACTCTTGATTTTGACCTTGAAGGAGCTTTGTCGAAAATGCATGTGAATGTTCCTCTAAAAGAAGCCATTAAGATCCCTTCTATTAAAGAACGCTTCAACAACTTCTTTTTAGGAACAACTGAGCCTGTGGACCCCCCAATTATGTTACAAGCAAATCATTTCAGAATCCACTAGAGTGAAAATCCTCCTTTCTTCATGACTCTTACAATGAACAACAAATATCTCAACAACTGCATGCTGGATACAGGTGCTGGTGCAAATATGATGTCTCTCAAAGTCATGCAGTAGATGGGCCTAAAGGTAACCAGACCTTACATAAATGTGTGTGGATTTGAATCCAAAGCTATACCCACACATGGTGTAATTGAAAATATCGAAGTACAACTGAAGGAATTCCCCGAGAAGATAGTTCGAATAGACATTATAGTTGTTGATGTCCCAGATGTGTGGGGAATGCTTTTGTCTAGGAAGTTTGGTGCGATGATAGACGGGTCCCTTGAGATGGATCTCACTTTTCTGCGTTTACCTTTGAAAGATGGGACAACCAGACGATTACTCAATGTGCCACTAACTGGGACTCATGTACATGATGTTGCTGAGAATGAAGTGAAAAAAGAAGTGATACAAACTCTTCAAGAATACTCTCCGGAAGGCATGCCCTTTACTATGGAAGAAGACTTTGACCAGATTGAGTGGCCCAAGAAAGAAGAATATCAACAACTTCTAGACCAATTTCAAAGTAAAGAAGTGGGGACGGTGAAAATACTAAAAAGACCAAAGAATGAAGACGATGTGCAGATACATCTGTCCCAGCAAGAAACCTTTACTCCAGAAGCCCACCCACCTCCCTCAGTATAATACACCAGGGTTATTCAAGGAATTGAAAAATGCAAGATCCGAAAATACAAAGAGGAAGAGTTAGTATGGATGTGGGGTATTTAGAAAGGAGATCCTACTAATGTAAAGGGAAGTACACAATCATGGCTCGGACCCTTCAAGGTCGGAATGGAATCAGTAGATAACTCTTATTACTTGTCCACCTTAGAAGGAAGAAGGTGCCCATTACCCATCAATGGACGCCTCCTCAAACCCCACTAAGGTGGTGGGACATGATTACACAGGTGAGTATGAGTAGCTAGGCATTTCCGTGTACTATACCATCTGCATTTATTGTTTGTTTCCTTTATATATGCATCTTGATTGTTTTATTTCATATGTATGCTTATATTATTTTGCGGGGTGGCAATACCACCCCACCTTTTGTCGTTGATGCTTTCTTGTCAAGTGTGAGCAGGTCTACAGGTTTATGCCAAAGATTGCTGAGGTTCTCATGCACTCTACGGTTAGCCCATGTCCCCGAGTTGGAGCCAAATATTATCCCCGATATCTAGGGATAACTAGGAGATCATGTCTCGAGGCCCACAGGTCCTAGACATGGAAGTACCGAGAGCAGGATTGACCTAAGCATGGCCCTGGAGGGCCCATCTTTCTTCTTCTTCGCCATATTTGTACTGTCAGCAGCAACAACTTCCATCACCACCGACTTGGACTTGCATCGGCAAGGACTCTTGCTCCATGAGGTAATTGGTTCGAGGTATCATGGTATGTGTCATGTTTGATCATTACAACCTTCTTATACATGCATTAGGTTCCTTTCATTTCTGATGACTGCTTGGATCTTACACTAATCCACTTGACCATTGTTGGGGTGATTGATGGGGTGACTTAGCAAGCTTATATTCATGGGTTTTGGTTAGCCACCAAGGGGGATTTACAGAGCCATCGTCCGCTCCCACCATTTTATCATTTTACATCTTATCTCCTGCACATCCATCCCATTCCCCTAGTCCAGCCATTAGGATGACCTTTTGAGGGTTACACTTTGTCTTGTGAGAAGAAGGGGATAAAGGCCCAGGGGGTAAAAGAAACTAGTAAAAGATAAAATCCATAGGAAATAAAACCTAGAGATGGTTCGCCCAGGGGATCCCCGAGAAGGCAATAAAAGGCCTCTCGATAAGAAACTGAAGGGACCCTAAGAAAAATAATAAAACAAGACCTAACCAAGAGGATGGGAGGTCTCATCATGAAACGACCCATTATGTTCATAGGTATCCAACAATATGACATTGCCACTATCTGGTCACCACGCCAGGGCAGTGACCTTTGGTTGCATGGCCAAGGGAAAGGGGGTCTCATCACGATCCAGCCTTATCATTTCTGTGAAGATACCAGTGGGTAACATTGTCAGCTCTGGTCACCACGCCAAGGCAGTTTCCTCTGGTCAGACCTTGAAATAAAAAAGAAAGAAAATCAATAAAAGAAAAATAAAGGCAATAAAGGGCTTGGAAAAAATGCATCCATGATGGGTACAACTCGCCTCCTACAAAGGCACCCGCAGACAACACCTTCCCTTGGTCTTACTGTGACTGGACATCCCTAGACCACATCACCTCATAAAAACATGGCTTGAATGATATTCTGAGGAAACTTTCCATCTCTTGTGGGTATTATCCCAATAGGTTATTCTGTTGGTCTTCTTCAGCTTTGTATAGTAGATCTGTGTAATATCTTTGAGCTCTTAGATGATATGCTAGGGATTTCATGCATTTATTTGATAAATTTAATGATGAAATATGATTGACATTGCTATGATCCCTAGGACTGATGAGCCCATGGAGGGCGTAGTCTTTGATGTGCAGGACCATACCCGGCGGACAAGTACCAGTGGACCGATACACATGGGGATATGATTAGTTCGGACCTCCATGGGGCTGAAGAGCCCATCAGATGGTTGTTGGGATGTAAGAGGCAGGACAACGTTGTGATGAGAATTTGCATGAAGAAGATAAAGGGACGTTCTACCAGGACACCATAGCAGAACCCGGCCTAGGGGGGATCACCCATTGCAGATGGGACGATGGCTTTGATGGACAGGACATTACCTGAGGTAGATGGACATTTTCTGGAGCATGTGGCAGTGTGCTGGGATCATTTGGCACGTGTGGCAGCTTGTAGGAGCCCTAGAGGGGCCAACGTTCTGCTTTCTGGATGCTGAGCTTGCCCAAAAAGGGCCAACGTCCCCCTCAGAGGGGCCCGATGTCTCCTTTTGAGCTCAATTTTTGACATTTTTAGCATTTAATGTGTAAAACAATGTAATATTGTTAGTCAACCTTGTCGGCTGTTTTAATGACCTATTTTTGTAATTAAAGGTCATAATATTGGTATAAATAGAGGACGTTGGACCTCATTTTAAACATAACACAACTCACTCTCTTGTGAGAGAATAATTTTTAGTCTTTTGCTTTGGTATTTTTCTCTTGGAAGTGAGGCTCTACTCTTGTGGAGGATCATCTTTGGCATGTTTATGGTGTTTTCTATCATTGGAAGGTTTACAACTAGGGTTTGATAAGCTCTTCATTGATTTATAAGTGTATTTCTCATGCAAAACTTCTTGAATGAATGGTTGTAGGTTAAATCTCTTACATTTATGGTTACATTGTTATTATTTTGCTTAATCATTGAAACCATAGGTGGCAAGCACACAAGTAGGTCCTTGCTTCATGTCCCCATGATAGAAGACTTGTTTTAGCCATTGATTAAGGAGAATATAGCCTAGCCATTGCTACACTAATTCCCCTTTTTCTGAGCTAGTTTTGAAACATAAATTGAAGAAAGAAGACATCCTAGGCCTAATTGAGTTTACACCTAGGGTTTTGACTCTTAGGGTTTGAAAGGCCTTTCCTTTGCAACACTTTTTAGCCCTAGATTTATGTTTTGAAGCTAGTCGTTTTTGCCAAGGATTTTTAAGGAAAGAGGGAGGAGCATGAGGCCTTGCTTAAGCAACACCGGAATGAGCCTCCTCCCCTTAGGGTTTTGACTTTGTGGCCCTGCCATTGCAGCACTAGAAAGCCTAACTCTCTTGTCCCTAAATTTAGATCTTCCCGAGACTTTAGCCTTGCTCCTTGACTCCATTATACCCTAAGGCACTAGTCTAGAACTCCAACGTTGAGATTATTGTGTCAAAACAACACTTTTAAACCTCTCAAATTTCAAACCCTAACTAACCCTAATGTCTTACTAACCCTAATCTGTGATGACTTCATGCCTCCTTTTAGCTCTTGCTTGATATAAAACGTTGTGGCTTAGTCATCCAGAAATAGACATTGAAGTGTTGATTATTTTCATTGGCTAATTTGGAAAAACGTCCACCTCATTGCCTATCAAACTAACCCTAGAACTAGGCTGATGCCACTTCTAGTATAGTGATGCAACACTCTTGTATTGAATGAGCAAGTGATGATATTTTATGATAATTTAAATATTGATTATATGCTTTGAATGTTATATTGTCTCCAGTGTTTATTGACAAGTGATATTATAAGCCATAGTCACATTTTTTTTGCAATCATTGACTTCGTCAATAACTACTGCTATTTATGCTCATTAAATGATGATAGTCATTGATTTATGAAGTACTAACCACTGTCACACATTTTAGTTTTGTTGTTGTCTTATCTCGCAAACAGGTGCCTATATTGTGGTTTATCTTCTTCTTGACTATCCTCTTGGCAGTAATGTGTGAAGGGAAGACTCATCTTGATCCTTTAGAACCTTTTTCCTTCAAAACCCCAAATTACTAGGGACGTTTCCCTTGGGTCTAGCCACCCTAAATAGAAAGAGCCCCCCATCGAGGTGACAGTGGGTGGGGAAGCTCCTGTTTCGCCAATTTGACTCTTGCCTTTCAAAGCTACTTGACCTATACTACAAACTGAGCGATAACACTACCATTGAATTTATCACCAAAGAAGGAGTGTGTGACATACCTTTATATATCGCTTCCCTATATCTCTGTTGTCCATGCTTCGCTCAAGTGCTCTTGTGAGATCATATCTGATGACACAAACCAACCAAAGTGAAAGCAACAATTGTAGATTCAATGGAAACCTAAACACGTGATCAAGGAGTCATGTAATAAAACACTAATGATTTTATGGGAAAGAAACATGCCACTGTATCATATTAAGTAAAAGTGGAAGATACAACCAAATTTCCTTGATGTTGCAAGTTCCGTTTCGGTGGTCCTTTTTTCCAACACATACATACACTTGCTCCAAATTTTCATGAAGATAGTCCACAAATCTTGATGGACAAATGGAGGCGTCAAGCATCAATTGTACCAGGTTTCTTCAAACAGTCTTCAGCCTATTCTTTGCTCAATCTTGCTTGACCTTGCTTAACCTTTTCCATGAGAAATCCATTATTATATAAGAGAAGGTGAAGTGGTTACTAGGATGAGGATGATCCCACCAAATTAGAGAAGCCAGTAAGATCACAACCATACGAATGCCACCTCACATTCTAGAAGATTCTCCTTCCAGAAGATTCTCCTTCTAGAAAATTCTAGAAACTTCTTCCTTTTCTTAGCTTCAAGCACTGCTGCACCCTGCCTATATAGAAACATGTAGAAATCCCACAGGCTAGGCATTTACCACCGTCAGCCTATGGCGTCATTCTAAAAATGTGCCTTGTAGGGGAAGAACTCAACCATTTTACTCATGTGAACTATTGTTTTGGAAGCCTGAACACATGCCTATGGGGTCATCATCAGAGTGACCAAAATAATGTGTAACAGAATGCCCCCCAAAGTATGAGGCTAGAACATGTGACAACCAAAATACTTTGTAAAATGCGTGTGTGTGTCGGGAACAAGGAGTGCACCAATCAAGAACCTGCAAACAATCAAGCATCTACATAGAATTATACCATTTCCAGGGTATGCATTCCCATGCTCAGAGTACAAGTGATTGAAATCATAAATGAAAGTCATGGCCACCAACTATACACCGTGGATCCATGTCATCAAGATTCTACATAGCCACCAGAAATACACCGTGGATCTATGTATTAGAAAGTGTAAATTCAGACATAGCCATGAGACATACAAAGTGGATCTGTGTGTCAATTCAAATAATAAATAATCCATCACAACCTGGGCCAAAAAGATAAGACCCAGGGTCTTGAATCTTGTCATCCATAAGTACGAATCTAACCATGCGATTACAGGTGCCGAAGTCGAACATGGCAGAAACCACTTGATTACCAGTCATTGATGAAAAACGTTAACAAGTGCGAGGGAAATCACCATTGATGTCAATGAATCCCAAGGTACTCTAGTACAATCCAACGAATGTGAATAAATGAACTGAATTCAAACACTCTATGAAATCTCTCGATCTGGGACCAATGATGTGAATCCATAGTTGAGAGCGAAGAAACCTGCCATTGAGGCATGCAGGCTCTAAGGTACTAAACGATTTCTAAGTCTTGTTCCTGGATGATGAGTTGAATTCGACAGGAAAAAGACTCGTCATAGGAGGGCCTTGATGTATCCCCCATCAGTGACATGAAATAAGTAATAGATTAAGGGTAGATAAAAGTATGAAAATGATTCAAAACTGACACAGGGAAGGTCGACATGGTAAGGAATGACAATGCAGATGGCCGACTTGAGGGAGGGCTTGTTAGGACTTCTCTTGAACACATGAATTACACGACACTGGTCTTGGTAGCGTTAACTCAAAGATAACCCAAGATATGAATTCTAAGAAGGCCATACGAGAGACAAATGGATTTCCCAACCCAGATTCAAATGATGAAGGGGGTGTCATGTTCAAGAGCGACTAGTACTGCCACTAACACAGGTACAAAAACACATCTCTTTCCCAAATTCCCCCCCACCATTTCTGGCGAGTACCTCTTTATTTTTACACAAGCTTGAGGAGGATAACATATTCTTGTAAATGTAAGATCATCCTTTGGATAAGTCACTTAGAGTGTTGTTAACGAACCCTAAGAATGAGTGGTTCGGTCCCATGTGGGTCTTTCGATGTTTATTTAACGAGTCAAAAGATAGAAAACTCGTGGGTTTTTCATGTTTATAGAGTTTGAAAAACACTTAAAGAGAACTCTCTTAGTTCCTTTTTCATAAAATATTTTGGCGAGACTGAAAAAGTGATAAACTATCGCCCATCAAACGTTTTATTCAAATACTTTTACGAACGCGAACATAACAAGGTCCCTCGACAATATTTTCGTTTTTATGGAGTGCAAAAAGAGCTTAAAGGATACTCCATGGGTTCCGTTTTTCATGTTTCCATGACGAGTACGAAATAACGACAAAAGTATACTCGGTTTCATTCTCATTGATTTTTGAGCACGAGAACGAACAAAGACTAGGCTCGAGGTTTTTCTAAAAAACCCTAAAAAGGACTAGTACATGTAACAAAACCGTAGGATAAAGAACATCCATACGACATTGTTCAGGACTTTAGTCTCGTCACCTACGAAAAAAAAAGACTCATGGGACCATTAGACCTTTTGGTTAAGAAAAAATGGATTAAAATAATATAAAATATTAATAGAAAAATAAAAAGTTGAATAAATAGGGGTAAAAATTCTTATTTGCTATTTCATTTGCATTTCATTCCAAATTTGTCTAGAAACCCTGTTTTTACCTCTTTTTCAGCTGTCGATTGCAAGAAGCACAGGCTACCATTCAACAAATGGTCTCCGTCAACACGGTAAGCTCATCATCCCCTTCTTTTTCAATGGATTAAAATGAATTTGTTTTGGTTAAAAAGTGGTTTTTGGGTGAGTTTTTGGGCTGGTGGAATCGCAGTAGGGCCACCGCAGGTGGCCAATATCGGGACCTGCGGAAATCAAGGATTTCCGCAGGTGCCCTATGGCTCACCTGCGAAAACCCCGCACTATATCTAAAGTTTTCCTGCGGCGGCCGAAAGTCCAAAAATTTGCCCACACATTTGCCCAAAATAGAATTTCAAATGCAATGTTTGAATATGATAATCCCTTTTTCTTGCTTCCATGTAGGTTTTTGATTGAAAATATGTTGGAGTGGAGAGAACGAGAACATGTGGATGATGAATTCAAAGCATTGAATGATCCAGGGACCATGAATTCCCTATGATAGTGTGGATTATTAAAAAATTTCAAAATCCAGGGCATGAGAGCCCAACTGAGGTTACTATAATACCTCGTCCACATGTGGGATGTAGACCAACAGGTGTTTCATGTGGGTGTCCATGTTATTTCCTTGGATATCAAAGACATTTAATTTTTGACGAGATTATCCCGTCATGGAGCACATGTGACCTTAATAGGAGGTCGAGGTGGTGGTTTGTCGATGAGTGAATACATCTGTCGGTACTGCGAACCTGAGGCCGAAAGGTGCAAAGGTAAGGTAGCTATCAGAAGAATTCAAGATTTAACTCTCCAAACCATTTTGTTTACCATTTCCTAGATGGTGGGAAGTGCATCTCCGCACATGGCCCTCCAAATTTATTTTCAGTATGTCGTGGAATGCACAGAACCTTGTGTGTTCAATTGGTGCGATGGTCTTCTTTGCAGTATGAAGACACAGTTAACCAAGAGAAAGAACGGGGACCTGAAGCAATTCAGGTATGGGTTCATTTTGGTGTCTTTCTTCTTAGAAAGGGTTCATCATTTACGCCTACAGGTAGAGTGGGGTATACCAGCACCACAGGATTCGAGGATGAAACCGTGGTGCGATCTCATGGAACGACATGTAGCGGGCCCTATTGTGAAATACAATGATGCATTCTTTGATTGGTTGAGGCCCCATATATTGATGATTGATGATTACACCTATGTCAGCTTGGACTTCCAAGGTGACCCCGATTTGGTTTTACCCGAGGGTTCTTAGTGGGGGGATCTAGGTAAGAAAAACATTTTTCTTTTTATGATGTTTTGTGAATTTTTTAGAATATAAGATGTTTTTTTATGTTTTCTATCTAAATGACTAATCAAAAATTTTTGACCATGCAGATGTAGGGCCACATCGGCCTCCAGGTACATCTCCCATTTAGAGGCAAGGGGAGGTAGTTGTAGTAGCCGGATGGGATGCTGAAGACTACGAGGCAATCAAATAGAATTTGGAAGGTCTGACAAGGAACATCCCGAACATCTCGATCAATGAGATACCGAGGCATTATCAGCGCCACACTGTAGGCGTGTCTGGTTCACTAAGCTGACTACTCCATAGGGTAGCACGGGTAGTAGTATGTTACCGTGAGAAACACCCATGATGCTTTTTGTAGAAGTCATGGACTTCATATTTTGATATTTTGGTCTTTGGATGGAAAAAACACTTTTTGTAAAAAACGTTTTCATCGTTATATATATATATATATATATATATATATATATATATATATATATATATATATACATGCGGCTTCTACCGACCTACTTTGCTTTATATACAACATGTAATGCGTGATTGGATTTATAAATGCCTCAAATGTCTGTCTAACACATAATTGGCTAATCCATCAATTAATGTATTTAGGCATCTAGGAATATGTTGATACTCGATATAATCAAAATTACGTTCCAAGAGATGAATTCGCAAATATACCCATAATAAAGTAGGACTTCAGATAGTGTAAATGTTACTTAACTGTAGCACTACTATCTATGAATCAAGTCGTACAACCAGCTGTCGAATCCCAAGTGAAATAACATTGATCAACAATTCAACAACTGCGATATTATTGGTTGCACTACCGAGGCAAAAACCTTGTAGAATGAAAAGTTTGTTCGTGCGTGCATAAATTTCCCAAGAAACAGAAGCTAGGTTTTGAGTACTATGACTAGCACCATCGACGAATCCATTGTAGGGTAGAGAATATGTCGACATCTGGAAACCAAGCACAACGCAAGGTAAGCAGTTGGGGGTCGAAACCAAATAACGAAAACCACACAAAAGTAGCACACAAAAAGTATGATACAGTAAAAATACAAGCACTCATGCAAAGATAGTCTAAGCATAGTACTTCTTCAAGTAAAGCCCATTTTTGGGTTCAATCAAAGGAATTCCATCATAATCTACTAACTCGTAAGCTCCCTTCTCTAA
>ML792047.1:647431-662374 GCA_009831015.1 Picea engelmannii
TGTTCCAGGTGGTATTATGGATTCCTATTATCCGACGAATCATAGTGATAAGGATTTCATTTATTGCTTCAATTTGGTCGTTGGCCTGTGGATAGTAGGGGGTTGAGTTTTCATGTCGAAGACCCAACTTGTCGGTAAGTTCAGACATCGTAAAGTTTCGAAAATGGGTACCATGATCAGTAATGATAGCTTGCAGGATCTTGAATCGAGTAATAATATGATTAAATATGAAAAGTGCTGCAATTTTCCCAGTATTGTCGAATGTAGGCATCGCCTCAGCCCATTTCGTGAAATAATACATGGCTACGATAATGTATCGATGCCCCCCGACCAAGTGAGGATTACATGTCATGAAATCGATACCCCATTTTGCGAAAGGTCCGACGGAAACTACAGGGTGTAAGGGAGAAGGATGTGATCTTATTTTATTATTGTACGTTTGGCAAGCATGGAATTTTTGGATGGCTGTAATACAATATTTAAATAAATAAGGCCAAAAATACCCTGCTCGTAAGATCTTCTGGGCATTAGCATACTCAGACATGTGACCACCACATTCTCCAGAATGGAAGTCATTCAATGCTTTCTCAGCCTCGTCATAGGTGAGACATCGTCAACAAACAAAGTCAACCCCACGACGATAAAGAGTGTCATCGAGGATGATATATTGACGAGCTTGATATCGTATATGACAATGATTAGCGATAGATAGATCGAGGAAGAAATTTTGAGTCTGGAGATATATAATGATATCTCCATACCAAAGGTCATTGGAACTGACGATAAAAAGAGGTTCATCGGGTAAAGAGTCTTTTGCTATGATTTCTGTCTCAGTGCAGGGAAGGTCACACATCAGTTCGACAAACACCAAATATTTCTTAGACTTAGCGCATTCAAATTCTAAGTCAAAATCTTGGAGAATTACTATCCATTTAGAGTACTTTCCCCCTAGCAATTTGTGTGTAAGAATGTGCTACATGGGGTTGCAATCACAAATTACAGTGGTCTTGCGTAATAGGATGTAGTGACGGAAACATTGGACATCTTGAACAACTGCTAGGGCCATCTTTTCAACATGTAAGTATTTGGTTTTGGTGGTCGTGAGACTCCGACTCAAATAATAGATGACATGTTTGTCATGTGAATCGTCTTCTTGGACTAGAACCATGGCGATGGTAGATTCCGAGGCAGCGAGATAAAGGAAGTAATATCGACTATAATCAGGTGTGAAAAGTAATGGGGTACGAGTTAAAGTCAGTTTCAAAGATTCAAAATCTTTTTTGGCGGTGAATCCCATACGAACTCAGAACCTTTCTTTAGCAGTCAATTAAATCTGAGTGTTAATTGAGCATAGTTTGGGATGAAACGACGTAAAAAGTTTTCCCTCCCTTGCAAACTTTGAAGTTGGTGAAGTGAATAAGGAGGAGGGAGATTGAAGATCATCTCGACCTTCAAAGGATCGAACCTGATCCCCTGGCATGACATGATAAAACCTAGAAGTCGGCCGAACTCCACACATAATTTTTTTTTGTGTGGGTTTAAGCGTATATGATAGAACCGACAACGAAGGAAAATGGCTCGGAGGTGTGCCAGATGGTCACGACGATGCGTGGAATGTGTCGGTAGGTCATCTAGATATGGATGTATAATGTGCTTAATGTCATGAAAAGCATAAGACATGGCACGCTGAAAATTCGCACCGACGTTCTTTAAACTGAAGGGTATTTTTCGGTAGGCAAAGGTTCCCCAAGGACAAATAAAAGCGGTTTTGTGTTGATCCGAAGACAAGATGTTGATTTGATTATAGCCAGAGAAACCATCCATTAAAGAGAATATTTCACTCCCGGCGCAATTGTTGACGATCTAGTCAATGAAGGGGGTGGGAAAGTTGTCCTTAGGACAAGCTTGATTTATATCCCTATACTCAACACAGACATGGATCGTACCTTGTTTCTTGTTAACTGGAACGATATTGGATACCCAATCAGTTAAAGCCACAGGATAAATAAATCTATCTTTAAGAAGTTTTTCAACTTCAAGCTTAATAGCAACGGCTTTACAGGGGTGGATCGGACAAAGTCTCTGTCGGACGGGTCTAGCGCCTGGGTACGTCTTAATTTTGTGTACAACAATATCAGGGACAATACCCGACATTTCTTCATATCTCCAAGTGAAGATGTCACGAAACCCTTGGAAAAGTGACTTATATGCGACAACCTCGTCAGTGGAGCACGAATCTCCGATGTGAACATTTTAAACAACTCCAGGTTTAATGAATATGTCGAGGGGGATGGTGGGTGAAATATTACTTAAGTTCCCTTCATATAACACGTCGTGTGATGACTCGGGAACAGAGGAAATGACAACAATGGTTGACGAAGTCGAGATCCGTTGGTAACTCTCGATGGTGTGTTGTTCGAGGAAGAGAATGGAATGATGATGTCCATCATCCCAAGAGGTGTCTTCCATCGACATAACTGACATAATCATCTCATCGATGGGAAAAATAATGTGGAACGGGTTAGGAGATGAATCACCAAGAGAGAGGGTAGAAGGGGTTGCCGATTGAATGGCTTGATAGGTAGATTCAACCAGACTTAAAGGAATTTGGTTTCCGTAGCGAGGATAATCACCAGGTTCAGGTATTACCCACGGGTCGAAATATGTGTGAGTTTTGCGAATGGAGGTGGAAATCATGTTGATCGAGGCAACCAAAGGAGGTGGAGCATTGGGAGGTGGGATTGGGAACGTACCCATCCAAGTTGAATATTTAATTAGGCCCACACCGATGTTCTCATACCCAGGCGGTGTCTTCATGATAAATGATACGTTGCTAGTACGGGTGTCAGAGTTGAAAAAGGCTAGTTGGTTGACAGTAATGACCTTTCCCTGATGTGGAAAACGTAAAACACAGAAAAGGGTAGACACAATGACGTGCAACGCATAAATCTAGCTATGACCAAGTAAGAGGTTATAATCGAGAGGTGCATCAAAGACCTCAACTTCAACATTGACTGATTTTCCTTCCAACGTAATAAACAACGAAGGAAGTACACCATAGGGTTTAAAGACTGAGCCGTTGAAGGCCTTAAGCATGTTATGTGATTCCGTAAGAGGAGGAGAGTCGATGGCCTTCCAACAGGAAACAAACATTACACACGTGGATTCATCCTCATCAATAATAGTCCTACAAATGTTCTTGTCAGAGACAACAACTTGTATTTGGAATGCTAGCTGAGGGAGGAGTCTCGAAATGTGATTTTCGAGGTAAAAAATTATCAAATTTGTGTCTATAGGATCAATTCCACTGATAGCCTTTAGCAGTTCCTTCCGTTGAGTAGGGAAACTTTGAAGGACTTCGAGAGCCAACATCGTAGAAGGTGCTTGTGCCAGATCTTCTACAATACTGTAGTTCTGAGCAGCACGTGCATGAGAGTTGAAGGCAGAATTTTGAACAACACCCTTTGGGGGAAGGCGAAGAACTGTATCGAGACTCGATCGTTCAATATGAAGAGGACCATTGGGAGGTTAAGTTGAGGGAGGTTGTTGAACCAATGAAGGTGGTATATCATCAACCTTCTCCTTTTAGGAAGAGTAATCTTTGGCCCGAGTGGTAAGTGTGACGTCATTCTTTTTAGAATCACGAGTACACATGAGTACATAAGAAGTAGTGGAGGGAGAGGGTTGGTCATGGATGACCAATTGGGCCTGCTGTTAAGAAGGGAAAGGTTGAGACAAAATGGAAGGTGTGGGAAGTTTTTCGGTCCCTTGGAGGAATTTAGTAACCTCGGCTCGTCTGGGACAATCATTCGTATAGTGATCGTCACCACAGATAAGGAAATGGTATCAGGCTTTGCGCTTATCCTTATCATCAACATGTTGGGTTTTGGATTTCTCATATTGTGGGTTATTTTTATCCAACTTATTCTTACCTTTCCCTTTTTTAGATTTATTCTTTCCGGAAAGGGTAGATTGAACAGAGTTAACCTCAAAGGTTTTGCTGGTGGTAGGGGTAGGAGACAGAGCATTTTGAAAATTAGAAGCATTAGACTTGGGGTTGGTGGGAGAGGCTTGTGTATTTTGAGGTTGAGCATGGAAAGTTCCAATTACACCATCAGTCGCATTAGTAGCAACAGGGGTAGTTGAGGTAGCGGTAGTAGAAGGGTGAGGTGCATTAGGGAGTAAGTTGTAAAGAGTACCCGTTTGTGAATAAACGAGGTCGAGGTACTGAGCACGATTGATATCCTGTTCTTCGATGACAACTCCACCCATGGAAATATCACTAGAAATTTCATTCATGAATGATTTCGTGAACCACTCTACCAATAACTGATCGAGGAGATCCAGTTTTATCAAACGTCATCTTCGTCTCCACTCATGAATATGATCAGAGATGTGAGTGGACTTAGTTTGCTTGAAGGAACTTAGTATCTCGGTTCCTGTTTCATAACGGATCGATAATTGGTAGTGTGTAAGGAAATCCATGGATAGGGTATTAAATTCAGTGACGAAACCTCGTGGTAGTTTTATATACCACTTTGCATCCGAACCCGTGAGAGTTTTTTGAAGAGTTATAACCGAATGGAATCATCCATCAAAGAGTTGGATGAACACCAAAGGTTTACCGTCAAATTTTGGAATGTCGAATGGTAATTTGGTCGGTATAATGGGCCAGTGGGGAGAATGTAGGATATGATCATTCAATATTCTAGACAAATTAGGTAGATCCAAAGTGGCTAATAAGGGTAATTTTCTATTCACAGGAGGATACTGGTGACTTTGGGGAGGGAGTCCCGTTGGTATACCAGAAGGACCATAAGCAGTTTTCATGTGAGGCAAAGGTCCTAACAGATTCAGACGTGTGTGTGGAGGCATGTATCCCATAGGGTTGTATTGGTTGGGGATGTTCCCTTGGGGAGGGACACTAGGTTTAATGTTTGACTCCAAATGGGATTGGAAGAACCGAGGTATGAATGGCCCGAACTAGGGGGTATAAAAGAGATAACTTGAGGTTGTTTCCCCACAGATGATTGTGGATTTCCTTGAATAAGAATATTCCAATATTGGGCTAGTGATCTGAGGATGTTTTGTCCATATTGTGGATTATATCCTCCGAGTGGGGGTTGTCCTCCAGGTGAGGATGATGCCCCAATTTGGGTTTGACTTCCAAATTGAGTTTTCTCCCCTGGGTTATATTGTCCCCTAATAGGAATCTGATAACCAGAAGTGAATAAAAGAGTAGAAATTCCAAAGGTAGTAGAGTCACTGGGTCTGAATCCACCTATAAAAGGTGGATAAGACCCTCCAGAGAGGAACTGGGATGGTGTCGGAATAGAACCAGAAGAAGAATTATACCCAGGAGGAGTAAAGACTCCAGAAGCTCCAGATGGGACTTGGGTAGGAATGGGGATAGAAGCATTCAAGGCATTATACCCAAGAGGGAGTGAAGGGATTTGTCTAGATGAACGCGATGTACCAATAGGAAGTTGGATAGCCACCGTGTTCCCGGTGGGGACAATCGTAGTGTTTGGGACCATTGTGGAGTGGGCCTACTGAAGAGGGATAGTTGAGATAGGACCAGCCTCTGAACCAACGAATAAATAAAAGTTGTACTATTAAAGTGATCTAAAGGTATCATAAATGTAGTATATATCTCCGGTGGTTCATAAACGACAGGTATCTCAGCTTCTACCTTTGAGCTGGGAAGGTTCCGCCTAGAAGTCGGAGTTCGAGATATGTCAGTGGTCCAAAAAGGATCCGTGTTTTCAAGGTCGAAAAAGGATTCCAGTTGGTAGTCCAGAAGTGTCAACAACAAGTTCTCCGGATGAGTCCACTTGGAGAATACATCTCTCGTATCCAGGAGGTAAGCGAGAAGTGTCCAAAGAATAAAAAATGAATCGAAAAATTTCTAAAGAGTCAGTTCTCTCCGCTTGTGAAGGTATGTGGTCCTGGATATCACTCTGTTGAGGAGAGTCCTATTGTGGATTAGGGAGAAAGGGTTGGGAAACTTATGGATCTTCCGGAGGTAGTCCTTGCATCCTACACGAATGACGTGGAGGGTCAATGTTGGCCGAACCGAAAATTTTACAAAAAAAATATATGGCCAACTATGTAAACAAACACCACTCGCTAGTAGAATATAGGAATCAAAACCAAGAAAACAAAACCTTCTTGTTCTGAAGTCACTAGTTGGTGATGAAATCCAACATCGCGAAGTCGAGACAAGAAGGGGCTGGGCTAGGGTGGAAAAATTAAATTGGTGACCTACTTAACGGACTTACACCCTGGTGCAAGCTCCCACACATAATCATGGGTATACCCTCCAAGGAGCCCGAGTGAGTCTGACCAACGTCGATTCTAGGTATCATGAAGACTTGCCCCTCCACAATCACCTCGTGTAAGACCCTAAGAAGATAGGAAACTAAGGCTACGATAAACAACAATGATGCTTGGGGAGACAGTTGACAGTCCAATCCACGCACAAGGGCAGGGTATCTAGCCCGAAATCAAATTGAGAGGCTTCCACTCATTATTGTGGGGGTGGGTATACCTTCAAGCGACCCCCATAATATGTGCAATCTCTACACCAAGATCAACAAAGCAGGGTGAGTAACTCTTCCGATCTCAATGCGACCTCAGGTTTGACCCTTGTGTGAGAAGGGCTTCCCAGGAAAAAATGTTGCAAATGGAATTTTACACTTCGTATCACAAGATGCTATTGTGTGTTTTGTGCTTTGGAGAGTGTGTCTCACTACCTATTCCAAAGCTCTAGCCTAGCTAATGTTGGTGTAAAAGAGCCCTAGAAAAAAAAATTACTAATTAAGTTTTAGATTTTTGCAATATTTTAAAAGGTTGTTGTTACTCAAGAGGGAGATGGGAATGAAACCGATGTTGTGTAAGACCTTGACCCAACAATATGCAAATAGAAATGAATGATGCAAATTTTTGTTCAATGAATTCTTTCTACAACAGGGAGAAGGTGTTTCCAGAATGATGTAAGCTACGAAATATACTTCATTTTTCTTTAAATGAACACAATTTCAAACAACCAATAAACAATGAAGTTCTTCAATGTTATATTCTCTTAAATGCAATAAATTTTCTTATGTATGATTATTTAAAAAAATGGATAAATTCAAATTTTTCCTTTCTAAGACTAGACCAAGGGCATGATAGGGAAATGACAAGTAATCCAAGAAAATTTATACCTTCAACAAGCACCCAAATCAAACTTTCAATGAAGATAAAAGTAAAAAATGATGAGAAAGTATTTTCCCAAATGCGAATGAAGAAATAACTTCTCGATCATCAAGCAATCCAGAATACATAATCAATCCAAAACTTCAAATCCAATCCAAGATTTTTAATTGAACAAGCACTCAGATACAAGCTCAGAGATTATACCCTTGTCCATAAAAAAAAAAACGAAAAAAATGGAAAAAGACTAAAAGAGAGGTGTTCGATCTTCGAAACCAATCAACAACAAGTCAAATGTTTAGAAAAAAGTCATATGTTGGTATTAAAAATCCTTTCCATTTGGTTAAAGCAAAAAATGGGCATCAACAGAGGCTAAGACCCAACTCAAAAATTTTTACAGACGCCGCCGCAGTCTGATAGCATATCACAGTGCGGAAATCAAGAGTTTCCGCAGGTCAGAAATGGAAAGGGTACGAAAATCCCACACTGAAGCAAACAACCAGGGTGCAGAAATTGGAGGTTTTCGCAGGCTATGTATAGGGTACAGTGTGGAGGTGTTTGTAAATCAAGAAATTTTGAGAAGAGGGAAAAGGATCTAAGTGGATTTTTAAATCCAGAGAGTCTGAATGGATCTCCCATGGACTTAGAGACTGATTTCAAGTGAAAAGAATAGGTAAAGAGAAAATGGCCAACAAAAAATCACAATCAAGTCGTATCCCCAGTGGAGTCACCAATTTTGTTATTGGATAAATCGGTGAATGCAAACATAAAATAATCTTCCTAGATCCCCCTGGATCTAGAATAAAACAAGACAGGACATGACGCTTTCCCTAGGTTTCTACCATTGAATTTATCACCAAAGAAGGAGTGTGTGACATACCTTTATATATCGCTTCCCTATATCTCTGTTGTCCCTTCTTCGCTCGAGTTCTCTTGTGAGATTAGATCTGCAATGACACAAACCAACCAAAGTGAAAACATCAATTGTAGATTCAATGGAAACCTAAACACGTGATCAAGGAGTCATGTAATAAAACACTAATGATTTTATGGGAAAGAAACATGCCACTGTATCATATTAAGTAAAAGTGGAAGATAGAACCAAATTTCCTTGATGTCGCAAGTTCCCCTTCGGTGGTCCTTTATTCCAACACACACATACACTTGCTCCAAATTTGCATGAAGATAGTCCACAAAGATTGATGGACAAATGGAGGCCTCAAGCATCAATTGTACCAGGATTATTCATACAGTCTTCAACCTATTCTTTACTCAATTTTGCTTGACCTTGCTTAACCTTTTCCATGAGAAATCCATTATTATATAGGACAAGGTGAAGTGGTTACTAGGATGAGGATGATCCCACCAAATCAGAGAAGCTAGTAAGATCACAACCATATGGACGCCACCTCACATTCTAGAAGATTCTCCTTGTAGAAAATTCTAGAAACTTCTTCCTTTTCTTAGCTTCAAGTGCCACTGCACCCTGCCTATATAGCAGCATGCAGAAATCCCGCAGACCAGGCATAGAACAGCCTGCGGAAATCAAGGATTTAYGCACYGTGTACCACTGTCATCYTGYGATGTCATTCTAAAAATGTGCCTTGTAKGGGAAGAACTCAACMATTTTCCTCATGTGAAATATTGTTTTGGAAGTTTGAACACATGCCTATTGGGYCATCATTAGAGTGACCAAAATAATGTGTAACAAAATTCCTCCCATGAGTCGATTGATTTAGGCTGTAAGTTCTTGAACCATTCTTTGGCMTCTCCTTACAATGACTGGGAAACGACTCTCATTAAAACATCCTCATATTCAATCTCAAAAAGGTCACTGAAATGCTCAAAACCCTGAAGGTGTTTTTTAGCTAGGAGGTTATCTCCATCAAAGATAGGGAGGTACTTATAATGATTTACTGAAAAATCATGAAGGGCATGAGGCGATTTGAGAGGCCTATATATGTCTGGGATCTTAGAGGGTATATGATCAAGATAAAGAGGTATAAGATCAACCTTGGTCACATGAAACTCATAAGATTGGTCATGAACATCATGTGATTTATATGAAGGTTTTTGGTCAGGCTCAACAATGCAATAAGAAGGATATGCGACTTTTAAAGAAGGATTTTCAAATGCATATTTGTGGTCTTCATTAGAATACAATAGTTAAAGACAAATTCTTTTAACATGTTCAGCAACTGACAAGAGGTAACCGATGAAAAAAACAAGATCTCTTGGAAAAAACTAAAGCTTTGATATCTGGTTTTCCCATGATGTCCTTCCATGTCTCTATCAATGGATCTCATCCCCCAATGGAGTCTTTGAATCTGATTGAAGCATGATTGGAGTCACCAAGTGAATGGTACAACCTTCTTTGTGTTTGTCCTATGTTCATCATCAGAAGTCAAATCTGATGTTTTTCATTTATCCTACTGATGATTTCACCTTCGCTCCCCAACAACGACGCCAAAATGTTATCACTCTATGATTTTCTAGGCTGTATTAGACAATCCCAAAGGTAACCATTTCAGATCAAACTTTTGACTAAAAGTTGTCCCTTTTAGTCAGAGAGGGCTCTCTCTACAGGTCTACTACTCATTGTCACTGTGTAACATCTTGAAATAGAGCTCAATGGCTAGATTTTTAAAAGGTAAGGTTGGCTTTTTATATGGTTTGTTGGAAAATATGGAGAGAGAAACCATTGGGTAATGGAGTCAAGGTCAGAGCTTAAAGATATTGATTCAATAGATAGTAATGTAATCTTTGAAAACAAAGGCAAAGTAGGTGATGTTCTTCAACAAGTAAACAGTATTGATATGGCAACAAAAAAGAGAAAAGGAAAGCCCATTACATTAAGATCATCTAGCCCAGGATGAGTTCTTAATGGAACTTTAGAAGAATTACCAAAGAATTAAGATCACCATGAACACAACACCAAATCAAGATGAATTCTGAAACATGTAATCCTTAACACGTAATTTTTTTTATTGTATGAATGGAGCATCAAGTAAAGATGAATTACAAACATCTACTCTCAGTTAAATACTAGAAGAGTGTTGGGCTCCAACAACTCCCCCTATATTTTTACAAAATTTAAAGGGCCCCTGTTAGAATCTTGATAATTATAATGAACTACATAATCAACCTTTTCAAATAGTTCCATACCTTGGCTTGCTTTGAGACAAACTTAAGACATTCACTATAGTATGAGACATTTATTACAAGAGTATATGTCAAAAGTTTGAAACGAACAAAAAAATCTCAATTTAAACAAAAAAATTATTTTTTATCAAATGTTTACTTTCGTTTAAATTATGATTATGTGTTCATTATTTTTCTCATTAGCAAGTTTGACTATTTTGAATAATGTGTTCAATACTTCATCAAATAATGTCTTGGTTGGTTTCTCATTTTCATGAAATCATTTGGTGATATTAATTAATTAAATTCTTTTTTCATTTTCCATCTCATTTCAAAATAATAATAATCAAAGAATTATCTATCATTTGTTTGATTTTGTAAAAAACCAAAATTAATATTTTTTTTCCATTAACTTAAGCTTCTGGATCATATTTGAAAGAAAATTATAAACAATATTTGTTTATAAGTTATAGTTAGTTTAAATTCATTTTTTATTTTTCTAGATTTTGTTTATTCACAATTTTCAGGTTATTAATTTAGGTTTCTTTTTGTTTCATAGGTTTCTATTATCAAATATTTGATACGAATCTGATCATGGCTTGATTTTATTATCCAAATACGTTCAAGATGATTGATCCAAAAACAATTTTGGATTTCTACAAATAATTTTATGACCAACAACATATAAAATTTGGAAAGGCGTCAAGATCAGACAGACGATTTTGCAGAACTGATTGCAGCCAAAACGTGAGGACTTTGAAGAAACGGTTGAAAACCTAGAACCCAAATGGACCCATTTACCTTCCTCTTGGATATTTTCCCAAAACAATGCACGATTTGAGAGATATTGATGTCTTTTTACGAGAAAAATTTCAGGTGGCGAAAATTAATAGTGACGCCCAGATTGTTCATTCATTGTATAAATAAATGAGAAAGTTCAAAGCCATAGAGATCCAATAATTGGAGAAGAGGATTTTAATCCTTTCTCTTTTGTATATTATTGCTTTTGTAAACTTTTTATTTCTTTTCAAATGGAGTAATGGATGGATGGAATCTTTGGGAGAATGGACGAGTATTTTCAAAGAAGAATATGAAATTCCAGATTGCTTAATAGCTTTTGTCATGTGAGTAAAATGATTTTGTTTTCATTATAATATCTTCATATTCTTTGAATAACTGATTATGCATTGATTTAAATAGATTTAGTCTTTTTTTATCAATACATGGTTAGTTATTATCATTTATGTATTAATTTTTCTAATCTTTAAAGTCTATTATCCAAAAAATTTCTTCTAGGACTACAAAATGGACAAGTGATTCCAAAAACTTAATAGAATGGAATATATGTATTTTGGCTTTAACCTTTTGTTTATAATATTTTTATTTATGTTTTTTTTAATCCCGTTACATGTGCAGGTCTGATATCTTTAGATTAAATGATCTGTGATGTGTAGGAGGTTTATATTATAAATACCATCTATCATTTGTTTCAATCAAAATATAAACGCTGTGATTATATCTTCGATTTAAATAATGAGATTTATCTTTGAGTTTTAAATTGAATGATAAAATGAATAGATTGCTTCCAGATTTATCTTGCTGTAATCATGTATAATTATGAGATCACAGGTTTATGTTTTTATGTTTTTGTTTCATTTTTTGTCATTAAAACCTAAGTTGCCAATACATGTTCTGAATTTATTTAGAACAGTCATAAGGTTCATTGCAGATTTCTCTCTTGGACATGGTAGTTGGATGTTCACCACTCATGCAGATGCTTGGATACACCTCACTAATTCATTGACAGGATAGTTTCTTTGTATTTTTCTATCATTTACATATCATTGAAACTAGAATGTATGGTTCAACTTTGACTATCCACATGTTCATGTTTCATTAAATTTTTTGCAAAATTCTTTAAATTTATAAAAGAAAAACAATAAATATTTTTATGTGCTTTCTTTATCTGCTTCCTAGAAGCAATCATTTTTCACATCGATTTTCGTAATTTTCGATTAAAACTTGCAGCTTGTAAATCGTGTAAATAAATGAGACTTGTATATCTTCTGCTTAAATACAACTACTATAGTTACATTTGAACACACACACACACACACACACACACACACACACACACACACACACACACACACACACACATATATAGTGTTTAGTAATTAGTTAGTTATTTCTCTCTTTTATTCGTTTCTTTTAGGATTCTTAGATTGGCTAACAGAGCCATTAAACCCGTCAGAACAAGTTACACCAAACGACTTGGGTTATTTAGATAACCCTGGACCAGACTCACTCTTCCAGTTGACGGATGATCAATTTCGCCCGTCAACAAATGGCGCTAGAAGGAGGGCTGAGTAAATTTAATGATTAAATGTTTCACCCCTTAGCCTTTCATAATTCCAGATTTATAAATCCTTCTTTTGTGTCATCTTGAAATGTGCTAGAAGGAGGGCCAGACTGACAAGCTTCCATTATAGGAGTCTTTGTTTCAAATTTAATTAATTTTCCATGGCTCCCCAAATCACTGTGTTGGAACATGCTTTCCACTTCTCATTACCTGATATTCCCAACAAGACAATCTCTCTCTTGTCCAAATTCACCTTTGATGGTGGGGAGGAATGTATCTGTAAAAGACCATATTAACAAGTTTTGGTGTAAATGCATCAAGCATGATATTTCTGATTTAAAGGTTTTGTGCAGATTGTTTTCTTTTACTTTCAGGGGTCAGATTAAACATTGGTTTGAGTCTTTTCCAGCATATCACATTTTTTATTGGTTTCAATTTGTAGAGGAATTTTTAGATGCTTTTGAAATCTATGATTACAATCAATTATGTGAAGAATTTCAGACTTTGCTAATCAATGACGATTCATCTTCAAAAGGATTTTTGACAAGAATCCATCACGTTCTTTGTAAATTTAATCTTGATGACATGTCATTTGTATTAAATCTCCTCTATGATGCTTGCATCCAGTCATATTCGATCACAAAAGATGAAGCAGTTACAAATACTATCACTCAATTGCAAGAAGAATTGTGTTCACAGGATGAGAGGGATCCATCCGAAAATGTTGAACAAGCAAGGGAGGTAGAATCTATTGAAAATGTTTTTACTGACAATCAAATTGGTTTTTCCTCTGAATCATTGTATTTTCAATCCTTGACCATCGTGGAAAAAGATTCGATGTTGGGTCAAGGTGAATGTCCTCGTTCTCATAACTCTTGCTCTAATTAGTATTTAAATTCAATTATTGAAGAAGACTTAGGTGATGAAAATGATCTTAAACATTCTAACATTCCAATGAAACTGATTAGATATGTAGATCTGCAATTGGAAGGAGAAACCTTAAACCCTCATCTACAAATTGTACCTTATCAACATGAAATTTCAGATGTTTTCCATGAAAGTTTCGAATTATCTATCGTACAGGAGGCAAATTTAAATGATCATATTATGTTGAAGAATTTATCACCAAAACAGAGTGAAATTTTTAAGAAAAATGAAGAGGAATGTCTTGATAATACCATTGTTAAATATCATAGCTCAAGATATTCTTTTCATGTGCTTATTTCTGATTCCTTTTACTCTTTATATCCCAATCTCTTCTTAAATTCTGGTGGATTTGATACTTTACCCACAGTATCTTACTCTTTTCCACCACAATCCAATCTTTTCGATATGCCAAAATTTGGTGAAACTAATTCCAAACATAGCACTTATCAAGTCGGATTTGATGCTCTTTCACTTTTATCACTCGAATGGAAAAAGGACATGTTGCAAGATGATTTTACAAGATTTATTTTTGAAAAAGACAATGCACTCATCCTTATGGAAATCGAATATTCTACATTGCATATTTGTTCTTTGATTAGTTCGAATTTTAATCTTTATGCTTTACATTTTGAAAAGATCAATCTCATCAAAGGAAGCATTCAAACCAATAATCTAATTGATGTCATGAATCCTCTTATGATGTGTTCCCCATTGATATATCCATTTCTTCAAAATCATAGTTTGCATCCTAATTTTTATGATAGGATGTTAGAATGGCTTGAAGATTCGTATCTGAAAAATATTCATAATAAAGATAAAGTTGTGCTTGCTTTGTTTTTACCTAAATATCTAGGAAGTAAGCATGACATGATTCTGTTAGATCCTTCGTGTGAAGAAATTGACGAACACTTGGAGAATTGTCAGGAGGGTGGGGCACTTTGGCCTTGGTTGATGGTTATGTCAGGTCCCCATAATATTGACAAGTTTTCCAAACTTACTTACACTCTTCCATGCCATTATGACCCATATTACAACCAGATTACAGAATGGTTGGAGGATTCATACATCAAGAAGTTTCAAAAGAATGGTAAGGCCATGCTTGCTTTGTTTATAAATAATGATGATAAAGGTAAGTATGATATATTTTTGTTATTTTTTGATATACTACCATTCTTGTTAGTAATATTTGATCTTGTTTCCATTGCAGGATTAGAGTTACTCCGATGGCTACATTGGAAGCATGACTTCACTTAGTATTTTTTATTTGTTTGGTAGTTAGAGTAGGTATAGGAGTAGGTTTTCTTTTAGTTTTATTT
>ML792048.1:23506-36060 GCA_009831015.1 Picea engelmannii
TGCATGAAGTCCCTCAAGCCTTTCCATTTCCCTCTAGGTCTCAAGCATAGGTTGGCTAGGAAATATCTCTTTCTAGGGAATCCAAGGACTTATAAATGCAAAAGGAAAATATCATCAACAACTCATTTGATTTGTGGTAATATCTCACACAGAAATATCTTCTACAGGCATAAAAACCCACTTATTCATGAAATTATAGCTCCCAAAAGTTACCCACAAACCCCACTATGGATATCTTTAAGATTCAATACTCAACAAACTCTTGTTGTCCCAAGAAATTATTGTAAAAAATTTCTACAATACCCATTTGAATTTCCTTTTACCCATGCATGTTGACTCTCACATCCCCCAATGTTGATTTCACTCAACCCCCTGCTCTCAACAACTATGGGAGGTGACGCCTACCGCACTCCACGAGCGCGATCTCTCCCTCAGGACCTTCTTTCCTCTTGTCCCGAAGAGCTCTGTTGACGGGCGAAACTGTCCGTCCGTCAATTGAGAGAGTGGAACCGGTCCGGGGTTGTCTAAATAACCCAAGCCGTTTGGAATGAACCACCCTGACGAGTTTAACGGCTCCGTTGGCCGCTCTAAGGTCTTTTAAGAAAACCAAAGAGAAAACTAATCTAAACTAACTAATCTAACTAAAACAAAATAAAAGAAACTAAACTAAAACTAAATAAAAGAAACTAAACTAACTAACAATAAAAACAAACTAATATACTAATCTAATTAAACCAAACTACTAAATTAAACTAAAACTAAATATAACTATTCTAACTATTATATACAATCTACTAATTACTATTATAATAACTCAAATCAACTATCTAATTACCAGCTGCAATATTACTTATTCACAAATGTACACTATAAACAACCTACAGATTTAATTAAAACCTGCAAAACTCATGTGTTTTCTGCCCTAAGACAGCAAGATATGTTTTTTGATTTTTATATTTTATGAAAAAGAAATAAAACTACTGAAATTAAACGATCTAATATATTGACTGAAATTAAACAATCTAATATACTAATTCTATCTAAACTAATAAAAACAGGAAACAAACAAGTGACTAACTGACCTGGAAGCGCTCCTAATTTTTCCTGCGTATGATGACTTCGAAGCTGGTCGGAGGAAGGAAACTCGCACCAGTTATTCCAAATCTTTTCGTAAATGATTGGATGTGCTGCTCTTTGAGTTGGTTTACAGAACAAACAAGACATAAAAAATCATAACAACTATAATATGTATAAATCTCTGGAATAAGGGAAACCTGTTATGCAAAAACTTATATTAAATAATTCAACTCATGAAGAAGATAAACCTGTCATTCACAAACTGAATTAACAATTGTTATGTCTTTTATACATTTGAAAGAAACCAGATATGGATAACAATGATTAAAACTATATCATTTTCACATGATTAAGATAGCTAAAGTAGTCATTAACCAGATACAAATTGATATACACAACATGAAACAAAATATTGATATAATGAGAAGCTAAAGCTGTGACAAAACACCAAATTATGCTTCAGTCTGTATTAAAAATCCATTATCCTTGTTCTCCCTTGAATGAGGCTGATCATTATTACAAAAATGATAGGTATTTATAATCTCTCCACAAGGTAAAACCTCCTTGTGGATAATATCAAATTGTTTTACATAATCTGGGAGATATCCCAAAATCACCTAAACTAAGAAAATGAAATGCAAGTGAAATCTTTGAAACATCCCCTAATTGCTCATCAAATCCACTGCCATTTAGAATTGATCTGCAATAGACCAAAAATAACCAATTAGAAAGACATTTCATCAAGAAAACAATAAAAAATTGATCCTACATACTTAGCTACAGAATCATCTGATTCTGTAGCTAGTCTAAAATAGCATACAGGACCAGATAGAAATCAAATGAATTTTTTTTTTAAATAATCCAATTTAATTTTCTTTTAATAAACATTAAAATCGAATAATGGTTCAAATGAGTTTATCGTTTAAAATTAAACAAAATCAAAAGGGATTGAATCGAAACAGGAATAAGAACACTCTGTTTTTCAGTTGCCATAAAACCGGGTCAAACAGTAACAAGACTGTTTCATATCCAAATGAAATTAATAGTGAATCATATCGTATAGGATACAATGTAATCCAACACAATCAAAATCGATTTGTTATGGTTGTAACAATGTGCATAAGATTCAAGTTGTTTTAATCAAATACCGATATGGAAAGACTGTTACGATTATAGTCAAATAAAACATTCATAACAGCATAACAAAACTTTTCCATAGACTTCGATCGCTGAGTGTTACAGAGTCAACAGACAGGACCAAAAATAGTAATCACAACCATCATCAAATCGACAGAGGTGATAATTGTAAACTGGGAAACAATCAAATCGAATCGTGATTGAGTTAAATATAGAAACAAATCGTAATCCTGGGCATAATCACTTTCGTTCCTCAAATCAAATTTAAACAATATATTTGTTGCAATATGAATCAAATTGATAACACAGTCAAACAAAACAATGCGAATAGATTGATTGGGTATAACAATTATGATTCGTATATATTCGCAATTTGGTTACATATTAACAGAAACACATTGAATGGTATTCGAATTGATCAAAAATGACATGGAACATACAATCATAACAATTAACCATTTTTGCCAACCATATCGTATAGAATATAACCAATTCGAATCGACATATTAACTATGTTCAAAATTGAAATGCCAGAAACAACTTATGTTTAGAAAAGATATTAACAACTTCGATAAGCAACATAGTATTCGATTCAAGCCAAATTAAATCAAATCCATACCACGATCAATCGAATCAAAGATAAACTGGGAAAACGACATTCGATTTATCAAAACAAAATTATGTACAATAATGCATGCTTATGTGACAAAGCAAATCCATGCTGTAAACAAAGCTATGAGTTTGTCATATAAACAGGTGATAGTCATACCAGTGAGGCTGCTCGAGCTATGCCAATTTTGAATTGACGACTGCTGTAGCTGACTCCACATTCTTAAACAAAATAGAACCTGTTGTTCGCTGTTTCTTATCAGTGGATTGCAATTTAGCCTTCTGACTAGTAAGCCTTGCAACTTGATCCTCCAGAGAATGAATTATGGACTGCAACATTGGTACATCAAGGTAATACCTTTCTAACCACAAGCCACACTGATCACATGGTGGAGCAGTTGGTTGAGATAGAGCAGGGTAGGGTTTTGACGAGTCACCGGGGGTTTCACAAGGCATTTTAATGCCTGGATAATTAGGGTCATTTTGCAAGAAAGGTGGTAGGTTTTTTACAAAGTCGTATGAGGGTTTGTCACACTGACCTTCCAAATAGGGATATTCACTTGCCAGGTAACGTTCAACCTCCGATTCAGAATCTTCACTCACCATGATAGGGTCAGGGTTGACAGGAATTTTCGGTTTGTTTCTTGCCATGCGAGAGATTAGTCGGGCATTCTTTTTGCCTTTGGAATTCGAGGTAGGTTTGGCTTTAGGCATTTTAGCCAAGGGTTTAACAGTCTGGTCATCCTTGGTTGCAGAGTGGGGTAGGTCGATAGGCGGGTCAGGTAAGGGTTTAGGTAACAGAGAACTGTAGGGTACCGGGGGTGTAGACATGCCCTCACTCACCACAGGTTTGTCAACCTGTGGTGGGTTTGAATCTTCAAAATTATTACGAGTAATAAAATCATTCCAACAGTCTCGGTGTAACCCCAAATGAAAAACAACAAGCATTTTAGTTAACTCAAAGTGAAAAAGGTTGTTATCGGCCTGGTTCCGTTTATATCTTTTAGACATTTTGAACAGGCTCTTATGCAAGTAATAAGGCATATTAAGTTCATAGCCCATGAAAACCATAAGTAATCGAAGGTGGTACAAGAAAACAAAACCATACCGACCGTCACAGGTGATAAACTGCTTGGTTATCATCAGCAAGTCGTGCCATCGTTGCTTGAGCATACTCGCGGGCAAACCTTTGTCACAGGAGATCACCCTTCACGACTGGAAGAGTAGTGTCCACGAGACATCGTTCACTTTGCAATTTTTTGACCATATTTTCCCAGTGACAGGAAGATCGGTAGCTAAGCTGAGAAATTTCTCATTAATTTCCAATTGCACATCCCCGACCTTGGCTCGGCAGCCATCAAAGGTTAATGCGAATTGTCGAGCCACGCAAGGGTTAAAACCATCAAACTTTCGTATGAACGGGAGCCATCCAAATTCCTCAAGGTCGCTGTAAGCATTGTCGAACATCAACAAAGCCTGGCAACCATTGGGTTCAACCCTTACGACTGGAGCCATGGTGCGAGCACATGGTAGGTTTTGGATACAACACACAGGAGAAAAATCGTTTGGGATAACAGCTGAGAACGATGAAAGGGGAGGAAAATTAATGTGCGTGTGAGAGGGTGGTGTGATAGTTCACCGCCATGCAAAATAGTAATGACCAAGTACAAGGTTGTTCAATCAATCATGACATCGTTCAAACCATAATATTCGGCCAACCCAATGAATCAAATGGCGGATGGTATGTCAATGCGCCAATCTGTTGTTTGAAACCATGAATGTTCAATACGAAATCAAACTCGAAGTTAAATATGTGCCATTGTAATAATTCAAACCATTGTCATTCAATGTTAAATCAAAACCCAAATGTTTAACCAACGCGCCATTGCATAATGTGTAATCAAACATTTATAAACATTGTGACCAATGATTTCATTAATTCGACAAGCCAAGAGCTTATAATAATAAGGATCACATTATATAAAACAAAATCAACCATGACCCTTATAGAATAAAATATAACCCATAAATTTACATGCTCAATGCCTTATCAATCAAATAAAGATCAAGTTGCGCAATCAAAGCAAGAATAGGCAGATGGACATAGTTCGAAAAATCATTCCAGCCACTTAATAACAAACCAAAGGTAAGTGCCTTTCAGAATATCAATGAGAAGATCATGACAGTTCAAATAACGATGGAGGATTTTTCACGCTTACAGTCATGAAAACTAAATTGAAACCAATTTGCAAATTGTCGCAAGAGATGAAAACATCGTTTATTTTCAAAATGCGACGTCAATTTGAAGTTCAGAAGACGTAGGTGTAGGCATCTTATAGGGCAATAGAAAAAATTGTATTGGATGCCAACAATGGAGACACACTGGTAGAAGCAGTTATCTCTGTCAAAAGAAATAAATTCAGATTAGAATAGCAAAGAAAATTTCAACTCAAAAACAACCATCGGAAAATCGTACAAACATCATCATTTACTATCTTTTCCAGCGATGTTTTAAAAGACGAAAACTAATAATTGTCTTAAGATCAACAAGTCATGATATTAATGATAAAATCTTCAATACTGTTGGCATGGCCACTGCTACCAGCAGGCGTCCATAGCCTCGACAGGGTTTCCATTTAACCCACTCTGACATCCATATCCTGTCAAGAAGTTCTAGATCAGAATAAAGGACTTTAAAGAGGTTTCTTATATTTTTTACAGATTTTCGTGTACCCGACATTGCTTCGCTGCCAGCAGGCCTGTTCATTACCCCGACGAAGTTGTCTTGGTGCTATGCTTGCATTTACCCGCTGTCAGCAAACCTGTTCAGTATCCCGGCGGGTTTACAAACACTTCCCACAACTCTTATTAATATTTTTATTTTGTTTTTCTTTTATGGATAGCTGAGAGGGGTGATGCTGAAAATCCTAATATTTTATCATATTTTTTAGACCTCATCAGAATTTTTAACATTGTCCTTTATTCAGCTCCAGAAATGTTTTATTTACAGAACAACTTACTATGACAGGGAGACATCCTTTTGAGTCATTCCTTTACGGAAAAGGGATAGCGTAAAAAGATAATAGATGATCATGACAAACTTTGCACAGAGATTGAAATTGGTAAACTTCTTTCAAACAACAAAATTTTCCAACATAAATATCATTTTCAGAAATATATCACCGATGTTCGTACAATATTCCAGAAGTTATTTCAGCGAAGAAATTTTCCCATGGTCTTTGTCTGAATGGCTCAGTGCACAGGCATGCATATGTTTCAACAACACAAAAACTGATCAATCAAATCAAAAACCAAAAACGAAAGGAAAGGAAAAATAAAAACAAAATCAAATATTTACATAATATACAAGGGTAGTAATTAAGCGATGTATCTTTTCAGGGCTTGGCCATTCACCGGATAGGTGTCAAGCTGCCCTTCAAGATTCTGTAATCGAAATGAACTAGGACCCAACTTTTTAGCAATCAAAAATGGCCCAAGCCACAAATTTTGAAACTTGGTGTGCTCACCCTTTCCTTCGTGTGGTTTGTCCCACTTTAAGACGAGATCGCCTACTTCAAAATTCCTATCAGAAGCAGAATTAGAATCGAACCAGCTCTTAATCAGTTGTTGATGTTGGTCTAACTTACGCTTAGCTTGGGTTCTTACTTCTTCTAACTTCATCAAAGTGTTAATACAGCTTTCCAAAGGGGGGCAATCTTCTTCTTGGACTTTTTGTGACAATTGAAGCGAAGGAAGAAGAATTTGAGGTGGCAGAATGGCTTCTCTGCCATAAACGAGAAAAAAGGAGGAATTACCTATAGCGGCTTTGGGTGTTACCCTATCAGCCCACAGTGCATTAAGCAGTGCATTGTTCCAGTTCTTGTGATTATCAGCCACGGTTCTCTTGATAATTTTAATCAAGTTCTTGTTTGTTGATTCTGCTAAGCCATTGCCCTGGGGGTAGTAACTAGCATAATACTTCAGTTTTATTCCTTTCTCCAAAGCGAACTCACTCATCTCTAGATAAGAAAATTATGAAGCGTTATCAAAGACTAGACAATCAGGGATACCGAAACGAGTAATTATATTTGAGTTTAAAAAATCTATCACCTGACTTGTGTTAACAATTCTTAGCGCGGCGGCTTCGAACCATCGAGTAAAATAATCAGTGGCTGTCACAATATATTTGTGTTGTTGTGAGGATGGAGGGTTAATAGGACCTATGATATCAAGGCCCCATTGCTGGAAAGGAGAATCGACTGAAACAAGTTGCAAGGGGAAGGCTGGTTTTTGCAATCGCCCTGATGCTTTCTGACAAATGACACATTTACGGCACAAGGCATGGGCGTCCCTAAAAAGCATGGGCCAGTAGTAACTGGCTCTCAAAACCTTATGAGTAGTGCTGTCACCACCGAAGTGACCACCAGCTTCTCCTGCATGCAACTCAAGCAAGACTTTCTCTGTTTCGTCTTTTTCAAGACAACGCATCAGTACGCCGTCAAAATTCTGACGAAACAGTATACCGTTAACTAGATGGAAGGAGGCGGACTTTAGTCTCAACAGTCTTCTCTTGGCAGGGTCAAGGTGACGGGGTGCTGATCCATGTTCAAGACAAAATCTAATGTCATCGTACCAAGTACTTACGATGTTTTGTGTGCAACAAATCAAACTTTGATCGCGTAGTTCTAGGTTTGACGTATCACTATCTTCTTTCTGTTCAGTTTCTGAATCAAATACCAACTTACACAATCCTTGGCCTCTCACAATCTGTGCTGGGGTGATATCTAAGTCATACTCCTGCAAGGAGGTGACCCAGTTGGCTCTTTTCTCTCCTAACTCCTTTTGCACTAACAAGTTCCTTACGGCAGGGTAGGGGACAATGACCTTCGTCCTTGACTTCAAAAGATAGGACCGAAAATGCTTAACTGCTTTGAAACCATCGTAGGCTTGTCGATTGACCGCTGGGTAGTTAATTTCAACAACTTTGAAAGAAGAGCTCATAAAGGAAATGGGTACTTCGTTGTTCTTGGAATTCTGCTGAGTTAGGACTGCGACATAGGAACGATCAGAGGCAAAAGTATAGAGTGTAAAATCTTGAGAGAAATCAGGACTCATGAGAGATGGAGCATCAATTATGGCCTTCTTTATAGCATTGAAAGCTTGGTTTTCTATAGGTCCCCAGTGATATTGGGTGTCTTTCTTAATCAGGTTCTGGAGAGGCCTGACCATTTCAAAGAAACTGGGGACAAATCTTCTCACGAAATTAATCTGGCTTAGGAAAGACTGCATGGATTTTTTGGAGGTAGGTGGGGGAAGTTTAGCGATGACTTGAGTCCTCTCGGGGTCAATAATCATTCCATCACTAGACACGATGAATCCTAGTAATTTACCCTGTTCTATTGCAAAGATGGACTTCTTGGGGTTCAAGGAGATGCCGTATTTACGACATCGTAGCAGAACAGCTCGTAAGTGAGCTAGATGATCGTCTTTGTTTTTAGAATAAATGGTCACATCATCTAAGTAGACTACTACGGAGTGATTGATTAAGCATCTAAAATCACTTTCCATTGCCCTCTGAAAGGTAGCACCAACATTAATCAATCCGAAAGGCATTTTGTGATAAGCATAAGTGCCCCACGGGGTACGGAAGATAGTTTTTAATTGGTCTGGCAGAGACATCAAGACTTGGTTGTATCCAGAGAAACCATCTAGTAAGGATAGCCTCTCGAAACCAGATACTTGTTGAAGGATCTGTTCCATGGGCGAGACAGGATAATTATTTTTTTCAGACGCTTTGTTGAGGTTCCGGAAATCGATACAAAGTCGAATTTCCCCGTTTTTCTTCCGCACTGGGACGAGGTTGGATACCCATTGAGTGTGTCTAACAGGAAAAATTATTTTAGCACTTAGGAGTTTATTCAATTCTTTTTGTACTGTCGGTTCTAGTTTAGGATGCATTTTCCTCAGTTTCTGTTGGAAGGGTAAGGTTTGGGGCTTCATCGGGATGACATGCTGTATAATATTAGGATCGAACGTTTTAAGATCATCGTAAGTCCACGAAAATACATCCTTGAATTCTTTAAATAATTTAACAAAAGCAACTTTTTCTTTTCTAGAACATCCCAAGCCTAAGTTGATACACTGAGGATTTTCGCTAGTGCCTAAATTGACTCTTTCATAAGACAATGAGGAACTATTGGTTTTGCAATTGACCATCTTTTTAAATTTATCTTCAAAATCATAAAACTTTTCTAATCTAACAAAAAATTTGGGTATGAGACTTACCATGTCTGATAGAGATTTAGGAGATTTCAGATTAGGTATTACTGTAAAGTCATGCAAATTGTCGTCGTGCGTTTGTTCATCTATCACAGCGCCTTGAAAGGTTTCTTCCATGTGCAGAAAGTTAATGATCTGTTGATCATCGTCAAATACTCTCCAGTTTGTGATATTGTCAGGAACAGATGGTCGAAACAATAGCTCCACGGAGAACGCGTTCGGGGATAAGCCTTCTGCAGGAAGAAGTTTAGAGGCAACATTAGCTAGTAGATCTACTTCAGCATTATTTAATCTAGGAATGCAATTTATATTAAAAGAAGAAAATTTGTTCATTAAACTCCATACCTCAGACTGGTAACTTTTGAGATGTGGGGAAAGACAGTGTATAGAATCTCTTACCTGCCTAACCACTATCTCAGAGTCGCCGAACACAACCAGATTTTGAATGTGCATGTCTAAGGCTTTTCTGAGACCTTGTAATAAAGCCTCATATTCTGCGGTATTGTTAGTGCATTCAAATTCTAGCCTGCAAGCCAATAATGTTTTGTTACCTTCCGGATCGATAATGATGCAGCCTGCACCAGCTCCTTCTTTAGACTTGGAACCGTCAAAATATAAAGACCAAATTTGATTTCCATCGGGTTCATGAGACTGTTGCATGGGAGTTGTTGGTTGCACATATGCTATGATCTCGGACTGCTGTTCAGGATTGCTGATAGGTGAAACTTCAGCCATGAAATTTCCGAAGAAGGTGTCCACCCCTTGGACTTCAGGTGAATCAGCAAAAGGTGTGTATGGTTCAATAGGGTCATTCAAGTTTGTTACCGTGAACTTGAGGTAACACTCACGATTCACTCTGATCTTGTTGGGCTTACCATTTTCTGGAAGCCATAAGTGAGACCAGTCCATCGCGAAGTAACCATGTAGCTGCTCCGACCAGTCCCTGCTCAAAAACATACCATACACTTCTGGAATATCCACCACAATTATATCAATAACCTGATGAAATTTTGGGTTAGACGATAATCTAATCAATACATTTTTCAGTTCGCCTATAACCTTAACATCTGTTCGATCAAGTTGTATGATTTTCAAAGAAGATGGTTCTACTTCAGCATTAATATTTTGGCAGACAGACCAGGGCATCACATTGGATGATGCTCCTGAGTCAACCATACAATTATGGACATTTATGTTGAAGATTTCGAAAGTTAAAAGAAAAGGAGGTACATTCTTGCGAGTACTTAGAGTAGTAGCTTGTGGTTTCTTACTCGCATTTTCTAATGCTACATTATTTGTGTTATTTACACTATTTACATTACTTACATTATTTACAGGTGCTACGGGAAGGCTTCCTTTATCTTGAGGATCAGGATTATTTTTTGTGGAAGTCTTCTGCGGAACTTTGCTTTTCACAACCTTGCTACCATTTGAGTTACCATTCTTGCCATTTTCTGAAATATTTTGCAACATCTTCTGTAAAAAAAATGGAAACTTCAACAACTCATAAATAGAAATGTTAGCCCTTAATGTTTTAAGATCTTCAACAACATTATAATCTAATTTAGGACTGACATTGCTTTGTTTAGTTTCTGCTGACTTAGAAGGTTTTGGAGGTGTAGTTGTAGTGTTCTCGGCAGGAGATTTGTTTGATGTCTTACTCCTAGTGTTCTAAGGGTGGACAGTCTCGAAATTAGCTTGGAAGATACTATCCGAGAAGTGTCCAAAGATGTTTGGAGAAGAATCTTCTTCTTGAGTTGTTTCCTGCTCGACTTCCTCTTGAGGGATTTCAGGGGGCATCAAGTCATCTTGAGCTCCTAGAATTGTCTGGAGAGTGCATTGCAAACTTTCTAGGTTCAGGCCTTCGGGGTTTGGATTAGGCCGGTTAGCGGGAAAATGCTTTCGGAAAGGAGGTTTGTAGGGTCCTTTACTTGAAGAGGCTTCCTCAGTCGACCTTTTTAAATCTATAACTTGATTAGACAATTTTTGTACAACTTTGGTTAAATTTTCCAAATCAGAGTTTTCAGGTTGTGTTTTGTTTTGTGTAGGTCTGGGGAGAATTTCAATCTTCTTTTTGGAAGAAGGAACAGTCTCAGTTTCGTTGCTAGAAGAGTCCTTAAGGCTAAGTATGTCTTTTTCAATCTGAGTAGCCTCTTCGAAGGCTTCTAACAACGTGGCCTTTTTAGATCGTTTAACCCAAATAGCTATACTTTGATGTAGAGATTTAGTGTAGTAAGCTATTACAAGACTCTCAATAGGCATAGAATCTGCAGGGATTTGATTTTTAAGCGTTAATAATCTTTGATTAAAATCTTTAACTTTTTATTTCGGGTTCATCTTTAAGCTCGAAATATCCATGACTAAGACTTCCGGAGGTTTACCATCTCCGAATTTTTCCAAAAAGCATGACTCAAACTTTTCCCAAGACACTATGGTATGAGGCTGTTGGGCAAAGTACCAAGTGGACGCATTACCCTCAAAAGTGTAAGGGAACAACCTACAGACAACGTCTTCATGTTCAACATTACGGAGTCTGATGGCTAACATAAATTTTTTGATATGATCTTCGGCTATCTGTTTTGAATCGGGATCAAACTTAGGAAGCCACTTCTCCGGGTGCTTAGGTAAAGGGTGCTGGGCTTCGGGTACAACTACAGCATCGTGGTCCAACCAGGGTCTAGCAGGGTTGTTCTGATTTTCCATTGGGGTAGTGGGTGTGGAAGGCTGAGAAGGTGGATTGCCTTCGTCAGAAGAGGAATCTCCTCCAGAAGAGGAAGGAGATGAGGGAGGTGGTGAAGGAGGTATCCCAGATCCTCCTGCAGCAGGATTCGTGTTTGGATCTGTAGGATTCACAGTGAGTTATATATCACCTAATTGTTCCCTGATATCAGATAAGTCTAAAGGTTGACCCCATGGGCGGTTTGGTCGCCTTAAACTAGCCAAGGCACTATGTATTTTGATAAGAGATTGACGAACAATCTCTTGGATATCACCACCTGTAGGATTAGGGGTTGTTGGCTCAACTGTGATCTGTGGATCGTCGGTTGAAGTAGTTGTTGTTTGAGGGGGGATATTATCTTGTGAATAAATTCTAGTCACTATAGGTGTGCGATTAGGTGGAGGAGGAGTCTTGCGACCACCTCGTGCCATTAATTAAGTTCAGGCCCTCCTTCTAGCGCCATTTGTAGACAGGCGAAACTGTTTGTCCGTCAATTGAGAGAGTGGAACCGGTCTGGGGTTGTCTAAATAACCCAAGTCATTTGGAATGAACCACCCTGATGAGTTTAACGTCTCTGTTGGCCACTCTAAGGTCTTTTAAGAAAACCAAAGAGAAAACTAATCTAAACTAACTAATCTAACTAAAACAAAATAAAAGAAACTAAACTAAAACTAAATAAAAGAAACTAAACTAACTAACAATAAAAACAAACTAATATACTAATCTAATTAAA
>ML792048.1:37192-73045 GCA_009831015.1 Picea engelmannii
AAATTAATAGTGAATCATATCGTATAGGATACGATGTAATCCAACACAATCATAATCAAACACAATCAAAATCGATTTGTTACGGCTGTAACAATGTGCATAAGATTCATGTTGTTTTAATCAAATACCGATATGGAAAGACTATTACGATTATAGTCAAATAAAACATTCATAACAACATCAACCAAACTTTGCTATAGACTTCGATCGCTGAGCGTTACACAGTCAACAGACAGGACCAAAAATAGTAATCACAACCATCATCAAATCGACAGAGGTGATAATTGTAAACTGGGAAACAATCGAATCGAATCATGACTGAGTCAAATATAGAAACAAATCGTAATCCTGGGCATAATCACTTTCATTCCTCAAATCAAATTTAAACAATATATTTGTTGCAATATGAATCAAATTGATAACACGGTCAAACAAAACAATGTGAATAGATTGATTGGGTATAACAGTTATGATTCGTATCTATTCGCAATTTGGTTACATATTAACAAAAACACATTGAATGGTATTTGAATTGATCGAAAATGACATGGAACATACAATCATAACAGTTAACCATTTTTGCCAACCATATCGTATAGAATATAACCAATTCGAATTGAAACATTGAGTATGTTCAAAATTGAAATACCAGAAACAACTTATGTTTAGAAAAGATATTAACAACTACGATAAGCAACAGAGTATTCGATTCAAGCCAAATTAAATCAAATCCATACCACGATCAATCGAATCAAAGCTAAACTGGGAAAACGACATTCGATTTATCAAAACAAAATTATGTACAATAATGCATGCTTATGTGACAAAGCAAATCCACGCTGTAAACAGAGCTATGAGTTTGTCATATAAACAGGTGATAGTCATACCAGTGAGGCTGCTCGAGCTATGCCAATTTTTAATTGACGACCGTTGTAGCCGACTCCACATTCTTAAACAAAATAGAACCTGTTGTTCGCTGTTTCTTATCAGTGGCTTGCAATTTAGCCTTCTAACTGGTAAGCCTTACAACTTGATCCTCCAGAGAATTAATTCTAGACTACAGCATTGGCACATCAAGGTAATACCTTTCTAACCATGAGCCACACTGATCACATGGTGGAGCAGTTGGTTGAGATAGAGCAGGGGAGGGTTTTGACGAGTCACCGGGGGTTTCACAAGGAATTTTAATGCCTGGATAATTAGGGTCATTTTGCAAGCAAGGTGGTAGTTGTTTTACAAAGTCATATGAGGGTTTGTCACACAAACCTTCCAAATAGGGATATTCACTTGCCAGGTAACTTTCAACCTCCGAGTCAGGATCTTCGCTCACCATGATAGGGTCAGGGTTGACAGGAATTTTCGGTTTGTTTCTTTCCATGCGAGAGATTAGTCGGGCATTCTTTTTGCCTTTGGAATTCGCAGTAGGTTTGGCTTTAGGCCTTTTAGCCACAGGTTTAACAGTCTGGTCATCCTTGGTCGCAGAGTGGGGTAGGTCGATAGGCGGGTCAGGTAAGGGTTTAGGTAAAAGAGCACTGTAGGGTACCGGGGGTGCAGACTTGCCCTCACTCACCACAGGTTTGTCAACCTGTGGTGTGTTTGAATCTTCAAAATTATTACGATTAAGAAAATCATTCCAACAGTCTCGGTGTAACCCCAAATGACAAACAACAAGCATTTTAATTAACCCAAAGTGAAAAAGGCTTCTATCGGCCTGGTTCCGTTTATATATTTTAACATTTTGTACAGGATCCTATGGAAGTAATAAGGCATATTAAGTTCATAGCCCATGAAAACCATAAGTAACCGAAGGTGGTACAAGAAAACAAAACCATACCGACCCTCGTAGGTGATAAACTGCTTGGTTATCATCAGCAAGTCGTGCCATCATTGCTTGAGCATACTCGCGGGCAAACCTTTGTCACAGGAGCTCACCCTTCGCGACTGGAAGAGCAGTGTCCACGGGACATCGTCCACTTTGCAATTTTTGACCATCTTTGCCCAGTGACAGGCAAACTGGTAGCTAAGCTGAGAAATTGCTCATTAATTTCCAATTGCACATCCCCGACCTTGGCTCGGCATCCATCAAAGGTTAATGTGAATTGTCGAGCCACGCAAGGGTTAAAACCATCAAACTTTCGTATGACCAGGAGCCATCCAAATTCCTCAAGGTCGCTCTAAGAACTGTCGAACATCAACAAAGCCTGGCAACCATTGGGTTCAGCCCTTACGACTAGAGCCATGGTGCGAGCACATGGTAGGGTTTGGATACAACACACAGGAGCAAAATCGTTTGGGCTAACAACTGAGAACGATGAAAGGGGAGGCAAATTAATGTGTGTGTGCGAGGGTGGTGGGATAGTTCACCGCCATGCAAAACAGTAATGACCAAGTACAAGGTTGTTCAATCAATCATGACATCGTTCAAACCATAATATTCGGCCAACCCAATGAATCAAACGGCGGATGGTATGTCAATGCGCCAATCTGTTGTTTGAAACCATGAATGTTCAATACGAAATCAAACCCGAAGTTAAATATGTGCCATTGTAATAATTCAAACCATTTTCATTCAACGTTAAATCAAAACCCAAATGTTTAACCAACGCACCATTGAATAATGTGTAATCAAACATTTATAAACATTGTGACCAATGATTTCATAAAATCGACAAGCCAAGAGCTTATAATAATAAGGATCAAATTATATAAAACAAAATCAACCATGACCCTTATAGAATCAAATATAACCCATAAATTTACATGCTCAATGCCTTATCAATCAAATAAAGATCAAGTTGCGCAATCAAAGAAAGAATAGGCAAATGGACATAGTTCAAAAAATTATTCTAGCCACTTAATAACAAACAAAAGGTAAGTGTCTTTCAGAATATCAATGAGAAGATCATGACAATTCAAATAACGATGGAGGAGTTTTCACACTTACAGTCGTGAAAACTAAATTGAAACCAATTTGCAAATTGTCGCAAGAGATGAAAACATCGTTTATTTGAAAAATATGACATCAATTTGAAGTTAAGAAGACGTAGGTGTAGGCAACTTATAGGGCAATAGAAAAAATTGTATTGGCTGCCAACAAGCTCCAAGACTCTTCTATCTCCCAATCGGAATATCTCCACCCACAGCTCTTGTCTCGCGATCTTCTCTTCTTCCCTTTGGAGTATCGGAACTCGCAGCTCGCGAATTCTCTGCCTATCCTTTGGGCTCTCGAATCCTCGAGACCCGATGCGTCGGTCAACGCTGACTTCTCCCTCCGCTATCGGGACTTCACTCTGTCGCGTCTTCGTTGTTCGTGATACTTAGCACTCGAGGTCCCAACCTCCGAGATCTGATGCGCTCAAATATCGAGACTCGTGACTTTGGCCCCTCGTGACTTCACCACTCACAAGATTAAATGACTCCTACCTCGAATCCCGATGTCCGAGACGTTGATATGCGCAATATCGCTACATCGCGACTTCGCTGCTCGCGAGGTCAAATAATTTCCCCGTCGATCCCGATGCCTGAGATGCCGAAACATCGAGATCTCGCATCACCTGCCACGTCACCTGCTATGGCCCCCACTTTCCACGCAATTGTCGGGACTTCACTTTTCGCACAATCACGATTCCCGTGGCCAAACCTTCCACTCTTTTCTCGCGACGATCCGATAGCCGATCTCGCGATGGATCCAACGACCCTAGCTGGCTTGGATCAATGGCCCTAACTGTTCTAGGCTTCGAACCTTTCACGCTCACACTGTAACTTTCCTGTGCCTTCCCGAGATCCTACGATCCTCAGATTCTCGCAGCTTCTCCTCGGAGAATTACGGCTATCCGTTTCTTCCTTTTCGCAAATCCATGAAATGACGAACCGCTCTTCCACGGAACTTGTCACCCTGCGCGCAAAACCTATGGCACTCTTGCAAGTTTTCGATAGCCACTTCCCTGCACATACCCTTCGACGAATTCGAAGGATTACTCCTTCCTAAAATTTTCCAAGACTTCAATCTTCTTGGAAATCTCTTGCACGCACTCTTTGCGGCAAATCTTCAACAACTTCGAAGTATTGAAGTCTTCTGACCCTGCGCACCCTGCAGCAGCAATCTTTCAGTAATTTGCTCAGAATTGCAACTCTGAGACTTCACTTGGCCTGCGCACTCCTTGCATGGCACTGTGCCTATCTGCACCCTTGAAGAATTGAGAACAAAAGTTTCCTCTAAGTGAACCCTTCTGTCAACGCACTCCTTGCGGACAAATTCGACTGCACTCCTTGCAGGAATTCTCTAGTTCAAATTAGAGAAACAATTGAAACTAATTTCTTCTTCCTCCCTGACTTCAACTCAACTATGAAATCACATACACAACATATAAAAGAAAATGTATGACAGGAAGCAAACATTCATGAGCATAATATCACAAATACAGAGAAACAACACCAAACCATGAATTGAATCAAAGCTTTCTTCTATTAATTCAATATCTGTACATGGGTGTTCTTCATACAATTCTCTGCTTGCTCTACTTCTTCCTACTTTTCGATATTCTCGATATGTTACAATGATACAATGAGGGTGTCTATATCTATTTTCCCTCTTGAATTCTAAAGCTATCAAATCTACAATTAAATTCCTATCTACCATCATTAAATCTATTAAATGCCATCTATCTACCTAAGGACGAGAGCTTATCCGCTCAAGGTCCATTACAATACAAGTGCGTTGTCTATTAAATGATTCATTTAAGATTACGCAACATTCCCAAAGTATTTCAAAATGTGTGTTGGCTTATCCAGCTGTCTTTCCGCTTCCGCGCTGGCTCGCTTGATGAGTTGGCGATGCTCCTGCATCATACTCCCTCGCTTGAAAATTTTCATGGGCTCCTATCCATGAGCTCCTGCACGGTCTTTCCATGCTTTTGTATCTCTGCTTCGGTCTCCCAGCTAGCATCTTCCACTGGGTGATTCTTCCATTTGACCAGATACTCATAGTATTCCTTTCTCATGGTCTTTTTACCCACTCTCTTGTCCAGTATGCATTCCATTTGTGGCTTTTCTGCTACTGGTAATTGTTTCATCCACTGGATCACTGGTTCCTCAGTTCCAGCCTCTACTTCTCCAACCTTATATGGGTATAAATCTGAAACGTTAAATATTGGAGATATCCTGATGCCATCCGGCAACTCAATCTCATACGCGTTCTCCCCAAATTTCTTCAGGACTTTGTATGGCCTGATTTTCTTCATTTTCAGTTTGTTGTATGTTCCCCTTGGGAACCTTTCCTTCCTTAGATGCGCTAGAACTAGATCTCCAACTTCGAACTGAAGTTGTCTCCTATGCTCATCTGCTCTATGCTTGTACTCCTGATTTGACCTCAGTAGTCATTCCTTCACCCTGCTGTGAAGTTCTTGCATCGCTTCCGCGAACTCTTCTGCACTAGCACTGCTAGTCGTAGCTTGTTCTGAATCTCGCAATTCAGAAACTCCCCTCGGTTGTGTACCATACAAAATCTGAAATTGACTCTTTCCTATACTCCAATTCACTGAATCCTTGTACGCAAACTCTGCCTGTGGTAATATGCTATCCCAGCTGCTATGGTGCTATGTCACCAAGCTCCTCAGCAAGTCTCCCAGACTTCTGTTCACCACCTTTGTTTGCCCATCCGTCTGCGGATGATAAGACGAACTAAACGCCAAGTTAGTTCCTAGATTCTTCCATAGCATCCTCCAAAAATGACCTATGAATTTCTTATCCCTGTCCGACACTATGCTTCTCGGCAATCCATGGAGTCGAATGACCTCCTTGAAAAATAGATTCGCAATGTGCATCGCATCACTAGTCTTCTGGCATGGGATAAAATGTGCCATCTTTGAAAACCTATCCACCACCACAAAGATGGAATCAACCCCTCTCTACGTCCTTGGCAATCCTAACACAAAATCCATGCTAATCACCTCCCATGGCCTCTCAGGTATGGGAAATGGCTGATAAAACCCTGCATTCTTCTTTCTCCCCTTCGAATGCTGACAAATCCGACATCTATCAACAAACCGCTTGACCTCTTCTCACATGCCTGGCCAAAATTATGATTCTCTTAGCTTGGCGAATGTTTTTTCATGGCCAAAATGTCTGGCCAATCCACCACTGTGCTTCTCTTTTAACAAGTTATCCCTCATGGAGCAATTTGGAATACACAGTTGATTGCCTCTTAACAATAATCCCTCCTGGATCATATAATCTATCCAAGCACTTCTGTCTCTGAGAACTGGATTCCCAGCTGCTTCATATGCTTCTCTAAAATATGCTTCTCCTGCATACATGTCCCTGAGATTTTCAAAGCCCAATGTTTTGACTCGGAACTCCTGCAGAAGAAAACATTTCCTGCTCAAAGCATCAGCCACTTTGTTAGCAGTACCTGAAATGTGTTTAATTACAAATGTAAAATTCTGCATATACTCTACCCATTTTGCATGTTTCTGATTCAACTTCTCCTATTGACTCACAAACTGTAATGCATGATTATCACTATACAATACAAATTCCTTTGGGATCAAGTAATGCCTCCACGTATTCAACGCCTGTATGATAGAATAAAATTCTTTATCATACGTGGAGTATTTCAGTTTCGCCTCATCCAGCTTCTCGTTGAAATATGCAATCGACCTGTCCTCCTGACTCAAAACCGCTCCTATGGCAAATCCACTTGCATCACATTTCACCTGAAATGTCTTCTGGAAGTCCGGAAACACCAGAATTGGTTGCTCTGTGATCTTCTGCTTCAACAGATTGAAGCTCTTCTCAGCCTCGGCTGTCCAATGAAAAGACTTATGTCTCTTATTGACTGTATCCATCATTGCTGTGCTAATTCCACTGAAATTCCTGATGAACTTTTTGTAGAAACTAGCTAAACCATGAAAACTTCTCACCTCGAAAACATTTCTCGGTGATGGCCAATTCTTAATCACTTCCACCTTACTTGGATCCATTTTCAACTCATTTTTCGATATGACAAAACCCAAATAAATGAGCTCTGTCTTCACAAACGAGGATTTCTTCATATTAATAAACAACTTCTCCTATTGTAGATTTCTCATCACAATGGCCAAATGCTTCAGATGTTCAGCCTTTGTCTTATTGAAGATCAGTATGTCATCCAGATATACGACGACAAATTTCCCAATGAATTCTCTTAGGACTTCATTTATCAGCCTCATGTATGTGCTTGGCATGTTTTTCAAGCCAAACGGCATGACCAGCCATTCGTACAAACCTTCATTTGTCTTGAATGTTGTCTTCCATTCATCACCTTCCCTCATGTGAATCTGGTGATACCTGCTCTTCAGATCAATCTTTGAAAAATAATTTTCCCCACTCAGGCAATCCATCAGATCATCCATTCTCGGCAGTGGAAACCTGTACCTGATGGTGATTTTGTTAATGGCTTTGGAGTCTGTACACATTCTCCAGCCTCCATCTTTCTTCGGACCGAGTACTATCGGAACAACACATGGACTCAAACTCTCCCTGACCAATCCTTTGTGCAACAAATCCTGGACCTGCTTCTTGACTTCCTCATTTTCCCGCGGTGTCAATCTGTACATGGCTTTGTTTGGAAAACTGGCTCCTGGTATGAGATCAATGTGGTGACTCACACTTCTCATCGGTGGCAACGAATGAGGTAATTCGTCCACTATGATATCAGAAAACTCGTCCAACAGTTCCTGAATGTCATCTGGTAAATCATCCACTCTTGTGCTAGTCAGAACAATCTTCGATTTTCTGACAACAAAGAATTGTGGATCTTCTTTCTTCTCCATCTCTTTAAGAAGATCCTTCCCACTCATGAGAAGTATTTTGTTCCTTACTTCTGGTTTCACTTCTTTATCCTTTATCGGAAGCAACCTGTGTGTCCTCCCATCCTTCTCCAAAGTATATGTGTTCATCCTCCTGTCATGAACCACATTTCGGTCATATTTCCATGGTCTACCCAGTAACAAATGACAAACATCCATGGGAATGACATCAAACAAGACTTTATCATTATATCCTCCAATTTTAAAGTCAACCAGGCATTGTTTAGTGACACTTACCTGATGTCCTTTCTGCAGCCATGAAACCTTGTATGGACTTGGGTGATCAGTTGTCTCCAACTCCAACTTCTCTACCATCTCGGTTGAAACAAAATTGTCTGTGCTACCATTGTCCACGATAACCTTGCATTTCCAGTCCTTGGTCTTGCAAGATGTTCTAAACAGTCTGGTCCTCTGAGCTAAGTCCTCCACCTCCTTCTCAGGTGTCAAAAGAACTTTGTGCACCGTCAATGACCTTCCAGCTTCGGTGTCTTCAGTCTCACCATCACGCCTCTGCGCTTTAGTGATGTGAGCTTCTCCAACGTCCTTTTTCTTCTCTGGACACTCAAATGACCTGTGCCCATTCTTTCCACATGTGAAGCATGTAATTACTCCACCTCTTCCTCTTCCCCTACCTCTGGTACGAGGAAAAGTGTTTGCATCAACATAATCTCCCTTCTGCTTATTATGATGCTCTCTCTGTTCAATGTATGGTCCCTTCTGTGAGGTCCCACCTCTTTCTATTCTACCCTGAGGTTTCTTCCATCCACAGCTCCAAGACTCTTCTATCTCCCAATCGGAAGATTTGCACCCACAACTCTTGTCTTGCAATCCTCTCTTCTTCCCTTTGGAGGATCGAAACTCGCAGCTCGCAAATTCTCTACCTATCCTTTGGGATCTCGAATCCTCGAGACCCGATGCGTCGGTCAACGCTAACTTCTCCCTCCGCTATTGAGACTTTTCTCTGTCGCGTCTTTGTTTTTCGTGATACTTAGCACTCGAGGTCCCAACCTCCGAGATCCGATGCTCCGAAATACCGAGACTCGTGACTTCGGCCCGTTGCGAATTCACCACTCGCGATATTAAATGACTCCTACCTCGACTCCCGATGTCTAAGACGCCAATATGCACAATATTGCTACCTCTCGACTTCGCTGCTCGCGAGGTCAAATAATTTCCCCGTTGGCTCCCGATGCCTGAGATACCGAAACACCGAGATCTTGCGTCACCTGCCATGTCACCTGCTGTGGCCCCCACTTTCCACGCAATCGTCGGGACTTCGCTTTTCGCACAATCGCGATTCATGTGGCCAAACCTTCCACTCTTTTCTCACGACGATCCGATAGTCGATCTCGCGATGGATCCAACGGCCCTAGCTAGCTTGGATCAACGGCCCTAGCTGTTCTGGGCTTCGAACCTTTCACGCTCACACTGTAACTTTCCTGCACCTTCTCGAGATCCTACGATCCTCGAATTCTCGCGGATTATCCTCAGATAATTCCGGCTATCTGTTTCTTCCTTTTCACAAATCCACGAAACGACGAACCACTCTTCCACGGAACTTGTCACCCTGCGCGCAAAACCTACGACACTCTTGCAAGTTTTCGATAACTGCTTCCCTGCACGTACCATTCGACGAATTCGAAGGCTTACTCCTTCCTAAACTTTTCCAAGACTTCAATCTTCTTGGAAATCTCTTGCACGCACTCCTTGCAGAAAATATTCAACAACTTCTAAGTATTGAAGTCTTCTGACCCTGCGCACCCCTGCAACAGCATTCTTTCAGTCATTTGCTCAGAATCGCAACTCTGAGACTTCACTTAGACTGCGTACTCCTTGCATGGCACTGTGCCTATATGCACCCTCGAAGAATTGAAAACAAAAGTTTCCTCTAAGTGAACCCTTCTGTCAACGCACTCCTTGAGGACAAATTCAACTGCACTCCTTGCAGGAATTCTCTAGTTCAAATTAGAGAAACAATTGAAACTAATTTCTTCTTCCTCCCTGACTTCAACTCAACTATGAAATCACATACACAACATATAAAAGCAAATGTATGACAGGAAGCAAACATTCATGAGCATAATATCACAAATACAGAGAAACAACACCAAACCATGAATTGAATCAAAGCTTTCTTCTATTAATTCAATATCTGTACATGGGTGTTCTTCATACAATTCTCTTCTTGCTCTACTTATTCCTGCTTCTCGATATTCTCGATATGTTACAATGATACAATGAGGGTGTCTATATCCGTTTTCCCTCTTGAATTCTAAAGCTATCAAATCTACAATTAAATTCCTATCTACCAGCATTAAATCTATTAAATGTCGTCTATCTACCTAAGGACGAGAGCTTATCCTCTCAAGGTCCATTACAATACAAGTTCGTCGTCTCTTAAATGATTCATTTAAGATTACGCAACATTCCCAAAGTATTTCAAAATGTGTGCTGGCTTATCCAGCTGTCTTTCCGCTTCCGCGCTGGCTCGCTTGATGAGCTGGCGATGCTCCTACATCAGGAGGTAACTTTTCACACCAACCCTCTTACATGTATTCAATTATTGGGGATTTGCAACACTCTAAAGGAAAACATAAGGTTCATGTGAAATAATAATTTTAGAAAGTGGATTGGGATTAATACACATGGGTAATTCCCCCTTGGATCCCTCAAACCCCCCTCTCTTGTGGAAAATTAGACCCTATGACTCCATTTGTGTCCATCTACAACCAACATTACATTTTATTTTGTATTATATACAATGTTTACATATTACATCACTTGGATCATGGCCATATATAGTATTTACATTATACATCACTAAACCAAGGATTAAAAATGGGGATGTTACATTCCCCTCCCCCTACAATACGTACTTCCCTCGATGCACAACACCATATTGATATACATGTGCATAATTTTGCATCATAATACTTGATACTTTTGCAAGTTCACAAATCCTGCAACAATTCCAACCAACAATCTCTTGTTTCCCTCAACCTGAACAACCCAAGGAAGTGTACCCCTTTCTCTTCACTGTAGTCCCTCAAGTTGTACCACCTCCCTTCCAGATCTCCAACATAGGCCAGACAAGAAGTCTATGATATTTGGCTCCAAGAAATCCAACTACCAAAATGGAGCCCTATACACTTATATACAAATGTACATTCAATTTTATTCAAAATTTGCAAAAGTTTGTGGGTAATACTCTCACATGGTATCCTTGTGCTCCCACATAATATCTTCAAGACTGTAGTAATTTGATTGTTCCTAAGAACTTTCAATTCCTAGTCCAAGATGTGCATTGACTCTACCCAAAAGTCTTCTTCATGATCCACCTAGATCATAGTCCAATCAATTACGTGGTTAGGATCATAAAAATGTTTATTCAATAAAGACACATGAAACGCATTATGAATTCTCATGGATGAATGCAATGCAAGCATGTATGCAGCTAGGCCTATCTTCTCTATAACTTCAAATGAGCCACAATATCTCACTGCCAACTCTGGCAAAATACCCAATATTATCAAGCTCCTCTCAGCTTTTACTTTTAGAAACACATTCTCACCCACTTTTAATTCTTTTTATGTCCCAATTTTATCCGCATAACTCTTTTTCATGTCTTGTGCAACCCTTAAAATTTTCCTAATCTTTACCATTTTCTCTTCCATCTATCTTAATAATTATGGTCCAATAATGACTCTATCTGTTGGGTTTTACCAACTTACTTTTGTGTTGTATTTCCTTTCATACAAGGATTCAAATGGGTTCATTTTCAATGATGCATTATACCCATTATTGTAATCAAATTCAACAAAATGAAGACAATCCTCCCACCTTTAAGGCTTTTCCAATACATACATTCTCAATATATCTTCAATTATCCAATTAATCCTCTTTGTCTTCCCATATAACACTAGGTGATATCATGTACTGAAATTATAATTAGTCTCAAATCTCTTAAACAACCCATTCCAAAAGTTGGAAGTGAACTTGGGATCTCTATCTGATACTATTTCCTTAGGCACACCATGTAGGCTAGAAATTTCCTTCATATAAATCTCTACAATGTTGGTTTCCTTGTGATTCATTTTCACTGGTATAAAATGTGCATTCTTTGTAAGCTTTTCCACCACTACCATGATGGAATCATGATGCCTTACTTGAAAAATTGGTGATAAAATCTATCTTAAATACCTCCCATTTCTATTTGGGAATGGGAAAGGATTGTAACAATCCTTCCAGATACTTGTGTTCTATCTTCACCTTATGACATTGTTATAGAATTGTTTTCCACCTCACAACGTAGATGCACATGTTGGTTTGATTGTTAAATACATATCCTACTTGAAAACCACAATTCCCCTTCGTTCCTCCTCAAAATTCTTAAAAAAACCCATTTTTCAAGACATACAATCCCTAATAGTTATGAAACACACATATGTACGCTAGTTTCTCTTCAGTAGAGAGTGTATGCATTTATTTGTCTCAAAAAAATATAAAATTGCTAAGTTTTGGGCAACGTTTATGGGTTCTATTAACAAAAATTATTGTCACCTACTATGAAAGCTCGCAAAGTATTGTGAAGCCTATTATAATTATTACTATATAGCTAATAGGTGGGGTCCACAAAGATTAAAGAAAAATGTTGGTTTTCTAAGATTTTCCTTTGCACGATATACTTCAATTTTTTTTATCTTGAAGAAATGGTTTATGGTTATTCTTCTATAAAAAGCTTTGAAGTTGAGAACAGTTCACTTGCATTTATGATGCCATGAAAATAATGTTGATTTGCAAATTGCAGGTATTTTCCGCATCATATCAAAGGTAACATTGATAAAAGGGTCTTTGAAAAGTTTCGATCTATGCCATGATCATATGCACAATAAATTATTAAAACATGCTACTTAAGGTCTAAGCATAACATGAAAAAATCATAAATCCATTGTTCTTAAAATCCATATGAATTATTTGATCACGACTATGTGCATGTATCAAAATTTATGTTATAATGAATTTTTGGTTTATATATGTATGGTTCTCAACTCATACACCATAGTATATATGGGTCGCATTGGTTTTATATGGTTATACATTTTGCAAATTTTTTTGTTGTGATTGGAATATCATATGGGAAGCAACACAAGTGATACCTCACATAGAAAACACTCAACGCACAAATATATGCATGAGTTATAGTTGATATATGATAATAGGTCATTTGGGTGACCATACTTCACATGTGGTATATGAATGTGTTGGTCTCGAGCTTAAGAGTTTTATAATGGTAAGTTTAATGTCTGTTTGATTTGACAAGGTATTAAGGCCGCATGTTATGAAGGTTTGGCATAATAGATAGATTTGATATGGTGTGAAGATCACATGTTGTGAGGGTTATGTATGTTGGGTAGATTGTTGACTTGATAGACATCATAATGGTTTGTTTGGTTGGTGACGTGATTGAGTTATCCATGCATTAAAAGAGCCAGGACGTGGGAATTTACTCCACATTCCTACACACTATTACTTCCTTTCTTCCTTGGTTTTGGGTCATTTTCTCTGTTGATTGTGGAAGAAACAAATTGACCTGTGTTGGTTGAGACCTTCACTCCTGGTGGTTTCCATAATTGATTCGGCCCTCACCTCTGGTTTAAAATTTTCATTGTACAAGGTATGAGCTCACAGTTTATTTTGAATCTAATGCAATACTTACTTGTCTCTATAATCTAGTTACTGTGTGCATGAATGTCTTCTTCTCCCTTATCTGTCATTTCTTGAAGAAAAAGGTGGAAAAATAATTGTTTGCTCAGACTTGATATTGTATTTTTCATTGAACACCATTCTTTCACTTTCCTTTTTGATTTGTAAAAGGAAAATATTTATTTTTGTAGCTTTTGGTTCACATGTAGACTTAAACTCGAGTTCTCTTTGTTCTTTTGAGGTTTCTATGGTCATTCTGAGAATAACCTATTTATTTTATAATATTATAGTCATGGGTTTTTGGTGTTGTTTGACTCATGTCTTATTCTTTCTATGAAGGATATCCATTTATTTGATATGGGTCGAACCTGAATGACAAATATTACACCTAGAGGTATCCATTGTTTCATTTTTCGGTCCATATAATAGTTTTCTCTATTGGAAGATGGGTACAGGATCGAACCCACTTAATATAAATTTCTTACATGCTTGTTGGCGTAAAATTGGAGACCGAGGTTCTCAAAGGTTACCAAAAAAGGTATTTCTATCGTCTAGTAGTGTTGGTTTATTCAACCTTCTGCAAGGGAAGGAGGTCTCACCCAAATCTTAACTGAGACTTGTGTGTGATAAAGTGAGTCAGTGAGGATGCATCATCCTTTCTAATGAAACACACTGCAGATTCATACTTGAATGTGAAAATATTGTGGCATTGAAATTCTAAACCAATATATGTATCAACTAACTATGTTGTAAATCCATACACAAGGAAACACTTGGAAATAAATATTGAATATCAAATACAATGTACAAGAGTAATTGAAAAAATGAGAAACTATGGAGTCACGCACATCATAACCAAAGAAACATTTTAGGGTGCAAAAGATATCTTGTATTATTAATGTCTCATAGTTCACAATCCCATGAGTACAAGGGTATGATCATAGCTTATTTAGTGCATTCCCTATTCCCATATACAATGTTTCCCACAACCCATTACAACAACTTATCGTACCAGACTCCATCAATAACAATGACGATAGCTTGGTGACATAGAAATAACAACAATATAACAGTGCATACTATGGAAATACATCAAAACAAATCATCATCTCGACAACTAGGCAACCCTTTCCCATTACATATTTCCCAATTAATATCGTTTTCTTAGCCTCTTCTTGATTATGCTTCTTTTACTTTCCCGATTTCTCTTTTCCTGCATTCGAAGATTATGGACCTTTTCGCTTAATCCTCCAGATGGTGTATCATCTATATTAATTGTTGGCCTGCTAGTAGTTAACTTTCTGCTTATCTAAGTTTTTCTCCATTAGTTCTAATCTTCCACTATGTTGTTGTGCTTTCCTGCAAAACTTTGACCTTTCTACAAAATTAGGTCCTCTCCAAAAATGAAGGTCCCAACAGGTCCTAACCACAATATTTGACTCGTAATGAGTCAACCCACTAAATCATTCCCCTGGATCTCTGAAAATAGAGGTCCCAACTCAGGCACCAGGGTGAGATCCTATGCACAAAATTGATCATAGTGCTCGACCCAGTCCTACCACTTCCTCACTAAAATGGAGGCTCCCACAAAACATTCTTGGGTAGTGTTTACATAAGGCTCCTCTGGTTTGGTAGCCAATAGAGTATTCCACTATGTGCTAGTGATGGTGTCAATTTTATGCATCAAAATGTATTCATCTTAGACTATAGGCTTGAAGTGTCGAAGTTATTTCTTCATGACCATGTTATCTTCATCCATGGCATCCAACTTGCCATCCTCTACCCGTATTTCAAAAAACTTAGTTGCTTTATCAACATGGTCAACAATGGCACGGGATTCTGCATGCATCTTATTAAGCCTAGTGTGTATCTCTTTGACAGGATTACTACGTTGGTCTAGAAATACAACCCATTATGTGGCCATATCAAAGAGAAAATAGCATTCCTCAGCTCAGGCATGAAGTGAGGATATGACAGTATTTCTTTCCACAACAACTTGAGTAATTCATTGCATCATTGCTTTAGGTTTTTCCTTTTCTTTTAATTTGATGGTAGCTAGCTCTTGTTGCACGATATCAGTCATGGGAGCCAGTTAGGACCATGTGCCAACAATGATATCAACTCTTTGTGGTGGTGAAACCAGATTGATATATTCAAAAAACGTAGGCACCCACTATCAGAAAGTAGTCCAGACTTAGAAAATTTTGTTTGAGATAGCCACAACTAAGGATTTGACATGCACACACAAGTCATGCTCATATTGCATAATGGAAGAGGTGACACTTTCAAACTCGCCCAACTATTATGAATGCTATTAGAGTTCATCGTTAGAGTGATTAACATAAATGAGCATGTTCTTTGGTTGATCATTCAAGACTGGGATGAGTTGGACAATTTGTGGGGTATCCCAAGTGGAAAGATCCTCACTAGTAAAAGACAGATCCAATGGCATCCCGAAGACAAGTGATTGACCTCTTGCAATAGAGAGTTTTGAGAATCTAGGGGTTCCAACACCATAGATACTATGGCATGGATCTCTGAGGATCTGGGTGATCCAGTCTTGTACCTCTTTCTGAAGTGTCACAACCACAACTATTTTCTCCAAGTAAAGTTTCGGGATTTTTAGACACTATTGAGAATCCTGTATCATAGGTGCAATTTGATCTTTGAAAAATATTTTGTTGTTCGCAAAGTGTGTGTTATCCTGAATATCTAATCGATCCTAAGGATGATCCAGGTCCATCAGTACTTGTGTCTTGGGGCCCGCCTCTAGAATGCAGATCAACTTTTTGTTTTGAATCCAGAGGGACTTGGGTCTGTGGAACTTGGGGGAAAGTAGATAGAGGGATGGTAATTAGTGCCTGCTCAGAACTCTAATGTCACTCTTTGCAGAACTAGTACCTACACTAGAGTTTTGAGCAGACACTAATCTTTGGGAAATGGTGGGAATTATGTAGGAGACACCCGTATTATTCTATTCTATAGTGACACTGGTCCACGAGGTGATTTCCTTATCGAATGTGAGTTCATCCAAGTAAAATCTTAGCAGTTTCATATGAAAGAGAGTTGAAGAAGCCCCTAGAGGTTGCACAAAATTATAGTCACGACTCATCCCAAACCAGATGTTGTGGGTATGTCTATTAAGAAGTTCTTGTGAAACTCCCAACCTCTATGTTGCAGAAATGACTACGTAAAACTGACATTGTGAGTTGTCTCTTTGATGGATGCAAGGAGAAAATGTTATGGGTTGAAAATATTTGAAATACAACCATCAACATTACAAGAGATATTGCAACCCTTCATCAACAACCACTTCCACATAGTGAATTCTATGAGTAAGTATCCATAGATGAAATACCCTGCTCACTCATGTGCATCTGCAAAAGCCTAAAACATCTTGGTGAGTAGATATTTACACCAATTCATAGGTGCACCATTTTCTCTGAACTCTATGACTACGATGGCATAAAGGGTGAATTCACCTTTCATGTAATTTCTCATCACCTTCCCAACAATTAGGTAGCATGCTATTTGGACCTACTCATCATTTATCGATGCAATGTGCACTCTGCGAACTCCATGATGAGTGTCGTATTTGTCATAAAGGCTAAGCTCACCCTTCTTCTTACCATGCTTCCTAGAGCATTGGAATCCATATGTGACATCCTGACCTTTCATGGATAACCCATTGAGCATATGAATGTCCTTTATGTAGATTGTATAAGCCCATTCTAACCATAAGGTCTTGTTGTGCACTCTGTTGATGAGGAATTTCATGCATCGTCTAGATTCTTCAATAGTACCAAAAGTAGGTAGGTCGTGAAGACACATCAAAGTAGAATCTCGCAATGGAGTGTAGCCATGTTTCCATTTTCACTGAAACTCTTTGTGTCTAAATGTTGTGCAATCCATGAAATCATGGGTATCCATATGTGGAAATAAGGAAGCATTTGTAAAATCAAGGTCGACCAACCTAGTCTGCTTGACCTTCCCATGGAGATCACCTTGAACTAAAGCATGCAGATCAATAAACTCCTACAAAATAGTCGTTTTTGGAAGGGCTCCCCAAAAAACAGTGCAGACCATTGTAAGAGACCGACATTGGTAGACAAAGTGAACTAGTGGACAAGGATGTAGGCTCAAAAAGTTATTAGGGGGATCCAGGATTGAGGATACAAAGAACTTTGTTGAAAATACGATATTGGTAAATGATTGACCAAAGGTAATCTTATAGGAAATTTTGGGAAATGGGGACAATATTATGATCCCTTAAGAGATACAACATGGTATCAATTCAGCATTAATGTCAAACAAGACGAGTAGAAAAAAAAAATCTATGAAGCGATTTGGGAAATTAAGAGAAAAAGGGGAACACGTGACAAAGAGATCAGGGTGCACGAAAAAGTGATGGCCCCACCAAATCCTACCTGGAATTTTACAAATCATTGGTGAGGACATAAATAACTTTGATGAGTGATGATGGGACAACACAAAAAAGGGTATGAATGGTCTTTAACTACCATAGTGAAATTGACAAGCCATGACTTTCAAATGTAGAGATGACTAAATATGAAAATATTTGATTGAGAACCCCTCAAACAGAAAGGTGATATCTAGGTTGGAAAAATTAAAAATGACATCTAGACTTTATGACAAGTGATAGTTGGACACGTCATTGATTTATTGGCAGAAATAGGAAACAAGAATTACAAAGAAAAAAAAAACTATCTACGACATGAAATCCAAGATATAGGATCGATGTGCTAATGTAATTACCAAGCATAAACATAGTGCTTTAGGTGTGCACCATTCCACTATCAAGGATGAAGAATAGCTTCTAGTTGCACGAGCCTAACAACATTAGATTCATATATTTCCACAACAATAAAAGGTCTCATCCAATGCATCTTTAGCTTCCTCGGATGTGTCTGATATTTTTTGTCATATAATAGGACTAGGTCACCCTACACAAATGAGTTAAGCTTTATATGGAGGTCATGCTAAGACTTTTTCCAAGTTTTCTCCAAAATATGATGAAAATCGGATAAGAATCTAGCCTCCTCAAGTTCCATTTGCTCTCGAATCCATGTCGAGATGGATTCATCATCTGTCATCTTAATATCTTCCTCAATGAATAGACTTGGGGTGCGAAACTTAGATGGAACTATTTCTTCTCTTCCATATACCAATTGAAATGGGGTATCCCTATGTTGTGACTTCGTGGTAGTACTGTAATCCCATAACATAGTTGGAACTCTCTCATCCTAATCATCGTGATTTGTGCAAAAACATTTATTCATCCCCATCTCCAAGATTTGATTAAATGCTTCTACTGTTTCGTTAGCTTGCAGATGGTAGGGACTACTCTTATGATGTCGAATAAAAAAATATCTTGTAAGGGTCAAAATAGTTTCAATGATAAAATGTGATCCTTGATCATTGGTCAAGCTCTGAGGACAACCAAATTGGCTAATGATATTCTGAAAAGTAAACCATTCTATTGTGGCTATAGAACAATCCCGGATAGATTTCACTTCATCCCATCAATTCAGGTAGTCAATTGTGGTAATTATGTATCTTGTCTTTGAATTCTTTGTAGGGGGGTTTATGGGACCGATGAAATCGTCACCCCAATTTTCAAAATCTTGCAATGCTTGGACAAGGTGTAAAGGTAACTCATCATGATGACATGGATTCCCCACTCTTTGACATACATCGCAGGCCCGAGCATAGTCCTTAGCATGTTTAAACATTGTAGGCCACCATAATCCTACTTGTAATATCTTCCAGGAAGTTTCCTTGCTGCCAACATGTCCTTCCATAACTCCATTGTGACATTCCTATAGAATATTAGGTCTTTCATGGTTGAGTAAACAATGCCTCAAGATACTATCTAATCCTAATTTGTACACTTGGCCCGTAATTAGTTGATAGTCTACTGCATGAACCACTAGGTTCCTTTTTTAAGTCATAGAATAGCCCTCTGACATAGTACCAGGGGTTAAAAATAATGCAATGTCTGACAACTAATCAGGAATATCCTCAATACGAAAAAGATCTACATTAGGGAGATGATCATTTACAGCTCCACCACTTTCACCTAACTTTAGTCTAGAAACATGATCTGGCCCCACATTTAGTTTACCAGGCTTGATAATGACCTCAAAAGAAAACTCTTGAAATAAAAACAACTATCTACAAATTCTACCTTCTAACATAGGTTTGTTAAACAGATACTTCAAAGCACAATGATTAGTAAAAAAATTAAAATGACCTCTTAAAAATGATGTATAAACTTTTGTAAAACATAAACTAATTCAAAACCTTCCCTTTCAATGGTAGTGTAGTTGCGCTCAACCTCATAAATCTTTTTGCTGGAAAAGTAGGCAGGATGATCTAGATTTCCTTGCCCTGATTGTGCCAAAATAGTACCTAACGTGGTCACATAGGCATCAATTTTCACATAAAACTCAATTTTATACTTAGGATAAGTTAAAATTGGTGTAGTACTCATTTTTTCTTTTAGTAGGTGAATTCTTTATCACAGGCTTGAGTCCAACAAAACTCTTCGGACTTATTTAGTAGTTGTTCCAAAGGTGTTGCTATACTTGTGTAACTCCTAATAAACTTTCAGTAGTATCTAGTATGGCCCAAAGTAGTTTGCAACAGTTTGAAAGTGGTAGGAGGAAGCATATTGAGAATTACTACAACATTTATAGGATCGACTAGCACTCCTTCCTTACAAAATATATGTGCGAGCATATTCCCAAAGGGTTCACAAAAAAAACATTTTCTCAGATTAAGGGAAATTTGTAGCTATCTGTAGCAGTACAACATCAACCATAATATCTCGATATGCTCCTTGAGTACATTGCACATAATCTAATCATCCAAGTATACATCAAGAAACGTATGAATGAAGTTGCGGAAAGCTACAATCGTTATCTAAGAGAAACTTGTTGGGGCATTTTTGAGCCCAAAAGCCATAACCTTATAGGAAAATGATCCCCACTCGATAGTGAAGGTAGTATTTTTCTTGTCTTCTTTGGAAATTCTAGCTTGGTGGTATCCAGAAAACCCATTTGTAAATAAATATGCTTCATTTCCTACTACATGATCTAGTACCTCATCACTAAATGTGGTAGGAAAGGGGCCATGTACATATGCAACGTTTAGGCTCATATAATATGCACAGACACGTATATCCTCTGTAGATTTATTGATTTGTATGATGATAGGACTGATCCATTGACCCTTATCAACAAGGAAAATCAACCCAACTACTAGCATCCGATCAATCTCCTTCTTCACTTTATTTTTGACTCTAGGGTTCAAACGCTAGGGCCATTTTTTAACTAGTTTGGAGTCAATTTTTAGCTCGATCTTCATCTCCCATAAATATTCCTTAATTCCTTTTAGTTTTGAAAATATTGAAGGGAATATATCCTCGTATTCCTGTAGCAGTGCTTGTATCTCTGTCATGGTCTGTTCATCCTAGTAATACTCTATATAAGCTAGATATGGTGTTCCTCACTCCTTATGTTTAGTTTTTTCAACTTCAGGGTTTTAGAATAATAACTATTAACATCATCTGAATTAGTTTCGTGAACATCTCTTATGCCTTTGGATTCTTTAAATGTCAAATGCCTAATATCCTCTAGGCCTTCGAGTTCTCTAGGGTCTTCATCTATTTTAATATAAGCCAAGGGTATTCAGCCAGTGGATGGGTAAAGGCTATGATGGAGTATGTATTTATGTTCAGGATAGACTATGGGAATATGTAAAGGTTTAAATTCATCCATAAATAGAATTTTTTTAATATGTTGCAAAGATAAGGTGATTTCAAGAGACTTACCCAAGAATGAGAAGTCTCGACAGAACTGGTGTTGAAGTACTTCCCAAAAATAAGTCTTTCGTAGATCCTCCTCCTGAATACAATGCACAACATGCTACTTTGGATTAGAGGACCCATCATATGCCTCCAAATTTGAGGTTTGGATTTTTGGCTTCTGATCCTTATTCGGTCGAGTGACCTATGATGGGGAAATACCATGATATTGAATGATATGCTTTACTTCATCCCAGGATGAAAAATTACCTTTATGAGCATCCCACCACCTAGATGAAGATGAATTCAAGGAAATATCAAGTGCGAGAAGTTTTTTCTCTAGTGCAAACTTACCCTCCAAATCAACGAGAAAGATTCCTAAATATGAAATGCCATCGTAAATAGGTTGTTCTCAAATCATTGATCCCATCCACCTGGAAGCTTTGATAGTCATGCAATTCCATGAGAATTTATCATATCTTCCCCGTTACCAGTTTTCAAAAGCAATATCGGAATATTCACTTGTAGAATGAATACTCCTCCAACTTACTGATCCATCCATAGTAGGGTTAATGTAATATGTTTGCTTCCCTATACTGAGAGTGTAGAGCTGATCCAAGACAACTTGTTCCATTTTCTCTAATCCGAAAATGATATTTTAAAGACTTGGTTAAGTATTTTGCATGAGTTGGTTTACCATTTAGAAATTTAAGAGAAGAAGAATATTTAATGAAAGAATGTTGCATCCATCATAAAAAATGCAGAACAAAAAATGAACGTCAAGAACATAAAACCATAATGCCAAATATTATTAATGGAGTTTGGCAAAGTTTTCTACGTCTCCGGGCCTTTGTCTCAATGGAGGAGGATTTATTATTAATATTAAATTATTCAAAAGTACATCAATTGGATTACAAATTGGTCTGACTGTGTTATGCTAGACCTCGTGAATCCAACACAACTGACAAGACTGAAAAAGGTTGAGCGTATCTCCCAGAAATGGCCCCCAAATTTCCCTAGCTTGTTGGCTTCACCTGCATAACAATGGATTACTCTCCACAACTTGGAATAATTATTCTAATCTAACCATCTCATGGCTATCAAAAAGACCTGGTTTATACAGAATTTCAGTTGGGGGTCACATCCCAACTTCCACACAAAATTCTGGCCTCAAATTGGGCTTCATATCCTCCAATAATGGGCCAAATCCCATTAAAATCAAGCTGAAATAACATTAAAAATCCAAATATAAAGTTACAAACCCACTTTTGGAGAAAATCGGTGCATGCCCCTTTTTCTCAGGCTCCTGGTCACATGGAGGGCCCATGTGGCTGAGCGCTAGTGCTAATAGTAGGTCTCACCCTTTTCTCCATTATCTATGGTCATGTGGAAGGTGTTGATAATTGTGCCTTGGTCAATGGGATAACCCTCCGTCGACTGGAGCTTATCCCTAAATCTATGACCAATCAAATTTAAAATACATATCTATATGTATTAACAAGAACTATGGTAGCTTGGTTGGTCAATGGGATAGCCCTGCGTCGACTGAAGCTTATCCCTAAATCTATGACCAAATCAACTTTAAAAGACATATCTATATGTATTAACAAGAACTATGGTAGCTTGGTTGGAAATCATTACTCATTCGTAGGTCACAAGCTTGAATCCATCAAAGTTGGAAACCTATTTTTACCCATCCCTCATTGGCCTCATCCGGGGTGCCACATGGAACCCTGTGATTAGGCCACGTGTCATTCCCAAAATGGCTCATGTAGCCCAGTCACCTGCCCAATCAAATGCATAGTCACCCTACCAAATCGCCTGCATAGTCATCTTTTTGTACACCATATCATTACTCTGTCAGCCTACACAGTCATCACCATACACCATGTCACTTCCATGCATCAACTTGTCAGTGGGCCACGCCATCATCCGTATAGTCTAGTCATCTGCCACATCGACACCCAAAAATTCCAAAAATGTATGCCACATGTCAGCCTCTGGTGCTACCACTTCAACATGTTGACATCATCTTCCATGTCATGATGAAAAACTGCTGACGTCGACAGTACGAACTATTGACTTTGACCTTTTTTTCCTGTTTGGGAAAAACTTCATACTGTGATAACTTTTCCATATGAAGTCCATTTTCAAAAAATAATATATTGTCGGAATCGACATGATAAGCACTACGCGATGGCACTCGTTTTTCCCAAGTCCAAGAACTTTGATTTTTTTTCCATTATGGATCCATTTTGGACCATTCCTCCCCACTGAGACCTTTTGGTCCTCGAAAAGGATATTAACCAGACATCAAGTGATGGATAGGTCTCCCCACTTTTCCTTTGTCCATCAAATCTATCCTGTGCACCTGTCACATCATAATCAATTGCATAATAAACATGATAAGTGAAATCATATTGTTAGTCATTTGAACTCGTTCACATATAACTGAATCCACTACCATCCATGTAGAAAACATTAGCAGCGATCATAAACATGACTGAAAATGAAGCAATATGTTTGACGGTCTTGCATGACATTAACTTATCTTGAAGCAAAGTATGATTGAACTCACATCCTACAACCATCTTATGTTCATGCTTAAGATCATCCAATTTAAGTGTGACATTTTTTCTTGAATAAGATGCCTTCCTTAATTGTTCCATTATGACAAGAGATTGATTTGCTTCTATATGATGAGAATGTACAATATATTATTTTCCTTTCTTAAACAAGTTGTTAACACATAGGATGTATAGGCCTTGATGACATGAGATTATCCATCATGATAAGGATAACAGTCCTTATGAATCACACTTTTGATTTTCTTCATTATGTTGTTGACATGTCACACCTACATTATGTACTTGAGTTTCCTTTTTTTCATTATTCATTTGCACAAGTGTCAAGTCAAACCAAGTGTGCATGCTTCCAACTCACTACGAGAGTTCGTAGTTGTTACAAGGAAAATCTCTCTATGGATAGGGTAAACCACAACAGACGGAAATGAGTGCAAAAATCAACTCTCTTCTAAAGTATGCTATAGAAACAAATATGCTAGAAAGACAAGATAAAAGGCCTACCTCGTCCATATGTTCGATGAAGTCCACCGTTGAGCACTCGACCCAAAGAAATATACCTGCAACTAGTCCTCAACAACCAAGCAAAGCAAGCATATGGTGATATTATATAATGTTAGCAAATTCAATAGAATAATCCATTAATAAACATGACAAATACACCCATGGAATAATAATTCAATATATTTGCAAGATATGAATTGGACAAGAAAAGAGTTTTTCTATTAATAAATGATCATCAGAAGTGAAAATTTTATAGACTTCTATGTTGGCATGGTTCGGAACCGAGAAACTAAGTTCCTTCCAGTTGGGCCTCCACCACTTCAATCCTCCACCAAAGGCAAGCTCATAAGAGAGAAACAATGAGGTTATGAATCAATAGGGGAAGCGATTGGGGGTTGAACACTATGTTCAGACTTAAAGGACAAAGGGATGCAGACTCAATATGAAGTAAATAATTTCTCTAGAGCAACTTTGCTCTCAAAGTTGAATTCTTTCTCCTCTTTCCATTGCTCGGAATTGGCCCATTTATAGCCTTCAAAATGGAACATAAGGGATGATTAAGAATGTTTCTAGTATGTGGAAGGCCAAGGATCATAGATCTCTTGTCATGACATGGAAAACTGACATTAATTTTCATTTTTTGGCACAAATCCCAATGTACATGGGATGTAGCGGAGTAGCCTGCGTATACGCATGTTGTATAGTAGGCAAGATGTGTACATGTGAAAAAATATTTATTTTTGGCTTTGGATTTTATAAACAGGGAAGATAAGTCTGCATGGGGAAATGGAAAAAGGCCTTCTGGGAAAGATTGCATAGGGTGAGGAAAATCTTGCTATAACAGATGCCCCCTAATGTGTGAGGTTAGAGGAGTATCTGTGATAGCTGAAATATATTAAAAACAACCCAGAAGTGGAGTGGTAAGGAACCAGCTGGAAAAACTAGTTTCTCATTAGATTATGCATTGACTTTTCATACATGGCTACCAATAGAATTACACTGCAAATCCATGTGAAAATATACCAACAAGTGTCAGTGGCCATGAATAGGAAAATACAAATGTGGTTACATGCCAATAGTTGTCATAGTCACGAACAAGGCCTAGTAGAACCAGTCTCAAAACCAATATGAAAATATCTATATACCATGGAGTACAATCTGATCTCCCATGATCACTGAAGTCATATAGGTACTGGTCTAATTAAAAGGAAGAAACAACTTAGGAAAGTTGTGGCCACATAGTGATGTCTTCAAGTCTTCTATGCAATCTGCCAAGGGTGTAATTCTACATAAGAGAGAAACAATGAGGTTCTTAATCAATAGGTTAAGATCTTGGGGGCTGAACATTGTGTTCATACTTAAAGGACAAAGGGATGGAGACTTAATATGAAGTAAATAATTTCTCTAGAGTAACTTATCTCTCAAAGTTGAATTATTTCTCCTCTTTCCATAGCTTGGAATTGGCCCATTTATATCCTTAAAAATGGAACTAAAGGGCCGAGTCATAAAATTTCCAGTATGTGGAAGGCACAGGATCATATATCTCCTGTCATGACATGGAAACCCAACATTAATTTTTATTTTCTAGCACAAATCCCCATGTATGCGGGTTGTAGTGGAGCAACCTACGTATACGCATGTTGTATAGTAGGCAAGATGCATACATGTGGAAAGATATTTATTTTTGGATCTCAATTTTATAAACAGGGAAGATAAGTCTGCATGGGGAAATGGAAAAAGGCCTTCTGGGTACTATAAGAGCAGTGTACTCCAAGAGCAGTGAGACAAATCTGGGTACTATAAGAGCAGTGAGACAAATCTTTCTATAAGAGCAGTGTACTCCAAGTACATTTTTCTTTCATTTCAAATCATTTTTCTAAAGGATCTTTTCAAAAGGGATTTTATGGTTATCAGGGCCTGCAATTTAACCATTTTTCATGGATTATGTTACCAAAATTAACAACATCCTTGAAGTTTGTGATTCATATTAAAATTGGCATTGAAAATTCACCCAGACAAAGGCGTTGCAAACTGTTGAAGAGGAGGGTTGGAGGTTAGGATACTTGGAGACACCCTTGTGCAAATTCAAATATACCAGCATCAAACTCAGGGCCATTAGGTACTTTATGAGAGTTTGTGTCCTATTTTAAGATCAAGAAAGGGGTTTGGCTTCTTATTTTTCCTTTGGAACTATGAACTGGAACATGCACTACGAACTGGCTGACAGGGGTGCTATGAACTCATTTCCTGTACTAGATGCTTCTAAATATTTGATCATAACTCCAAAATGGTGATGTGGGGTTTTCTAAAATTTGTTTTGGAGGCGCATGATAATGGAATTGAATTGTTGACCACATTTCAGCCTGACCCAGTTTGGAAGTCGAGAGATATAATTAAAACACCAGCGTGCTGCAAACTGGCACTGCAAACTCTCTATTTCACATAGTTGTTGGAGATTCTCCTTGTTTGAAGGTTCCCACCTATCAAGGAGGGTTCTAACGAATTCTCAGAGATCCATTAGATGCTAAGAGACACTTTCACCTAAGAATTAGCTCCATTAAGACCTCTTGTGTTGAGTTGGAAACAAATTTATTAATGACTTCCAACAACTTCCTAAAAAATAACAATTTGTTGGATCCTTGTCTCTTTGATTGTTTCCATCTATCTCCAAGGCCTAGAATCCAATGGAAGAGATGGGTTTTGACCTCCTAAGCATATTTTTTATGTTATTTTCTATTTAATGGGTGAGAGTAATCAAGAGAGGGGTGGGAATGGAGTAATAAAGACTCATATATTTTAGATTGTCTATGTAGTAGAAGAGTACATCTTACTGTATGTATTGGACTTAATATCCATTGAATAATGGAATACCTTTCTTTTTCTTATCATCTTATTTCTGTCTAATTTTGATTACAGTCCATTGAAAGATTTAGTTGACCGAGTTGTATCTTTATTACAATAGATGATCTCTTGTGGTACTTGTGAAAATATATCAGAATTTTCATCTTTGATTATGAGAAGATTGTATTTCAGAGAGTTCTTCCTTATATGTATGTCATACTACCTGATGTAGATGATAGGAATTTCAAATTCTTCTTATTAATTCTTCCAACTACTCATCCTATTTTCTATAACCCTGATCAAAGTTATTCAAAGCCTTATTTGTGTGTGCATATTCTATGAAGTAAATTGTGATTGGAATTTTTTTCACAATCTTTCATCCATTTGTCATTTACTAGAAATTTTATCTTCCACACTTTGATGGGTATTGGGCTCGCACTTATAGTAGTCTGAGTTTGACTCTAAGTGCTAACATAAGTGATATTGATTATGTTCCCTAAAGAAGATTTCTTTCTGATCATATAAATAAGGGATACCTAAGACAATTCCAAATGTTTCTAGTGGAACTACATCACATATTACTTCATCCACATACTTAGATGTAATTGCAAACTTTATGATACATTTATTTGTTATGGGAAATTTGTGATCTTTGCTTATCCAATTTAGTGAATAGGGTTTGTGATGCATCTTAGTTTTTAATCCCAATTTCTTAACCACTTCCTCTAAAATTAAGTTAGATTGAGATATGATATCTATCAATCTGTCGATCTTGGTATGTTTCATAATGACCCTTATATGAAACAATTTACTTCTAGAATCATAACCATCACCAATTTTACCTGACAAGCCAACTGTTGTAATCTTAGACTCATCACCTGAATCTTACCCCGAGCCTATTGGATGTGTTGTTGCTACAACTTTTTTCCTCCCTTTCCTCTCTTTTAACCACTTTGGTTTCTTCTTTGGGTGCAATTTCCAGCAATGTTCATCATCGTGCCCTTATTTCTTGCAATGATTTCAAAAGATTTTCTCTTCCTTCATTGTCGCTGATTTTTCTTTCTTCCCATTCCCTTTTCCTTTGCATTCTTTCTTTGAAGATGATTCCCATGATACACTAACTCCACTTTTTCCTGTTTCAAATATATGTTTCTTGAACAAAAACCTCATCAATATTATTAGGTCCAAACATAAATACAGTATTATGAATATAAGTAGGAAAACCTCCTATATACTTCATAAGAGTTTCTTGTGTAGTCACTGGAACATCTAACATCAAATCCATCTTACAAAATTCATCTGTATATTCCTGCACCTATTTTCCTTTTCTTAACTTAAGACTTTTCCATTCAACTAAATCATTTTCCTTATATCCCAAGGGATAGAACTGTTTTCTAAGTGCATAAATAAAATCATGCCATCATGGAAAAATCTTACCAACTTGTTGAATTCCATGTTGCATCTTACTTTGCCACTAGATGAGAGTTTTGCCTTCAACACGAAGCGATGCCAATATAATTTTGGTTGCCTCATATTTGATTTGTTGCACATTAAAATATACCTCCATCTATCTAACCCATCTATCAAGTTTCTTAGCATTAAATTTGCCATCATACATAGGCAAAACAAATTTTACATCAAGTTTAAGTAATGGCATATCAGACTTATGTTTATGAGAATGTTTTCTTGCATAAGTAGAATTTGAACTTGTACTTGAAGAAGACGAATATGGAGATGAAGGAGGTGAAGGAAGATATTTTGGAGGGTCCTCTTCTTCTTCAATTTTGTCTTTTTTTGAATATTCCCCTTGAACCAATCTCTTGTGTTCTAAGTAATCATCATACAACACTTTTACCATCTCCGACATGGCAAAGAAAGTTCTTTGAAACTCTTTTTCGTTTTGAGAAAGTCATTATTTTGATGCCATATTCTCACTTTGAGATGTCCTCTTTATTGATCTAATCTCAGGATCTCCTTCTACAAGATATCCTTCACCACAACTTAGCTTTTCCCTGGTAATCATGCATACTAAAAAACAACCAACTGTCAACCTGGTATGATACCACTTGATCTAAAAATGATCTTTTAAAGACTTGGTTAAGTATTTTGCATGAGTTGATTTACCATTTAGAAATTGAAGAGAAGAAGAATATCTAATGAAATAATGTTGCAACCATCATAAATAATGAAAAAAATAAAATGAACATTAATAACAACAAACCATAACGCCAAATATTGTTAAAATATTTCAGCAAGTGTCCTACGTCTTCGGGCCTTTGTCTCAATGGGGGAGGTTTTCTTATTAATATTAAATTCTTAAAAATTACATCAAAAGTACATCAATTGGATCACAAACTAGTCTTACCGTGTTATTCTCTACCTCGGGAATCCAACACAACTGACGGCACTAAAAAAGGTTGAGCATAACTCCCAGAAATGGCCTCCAAAGTTCCCTAGCTTGTTGGCTTCACCTGCATAAAAATGGATTACTCTCCACAAATTGGCATAATTATGCTAATATGAACCTCTCATGGTTGTCAAAAAGACCTGGTTTATATATAATTTCAATTGGGGGTCACATCCCAACTTCCTCCCAAAACATGGCCTCAAATTGGGCTCCATATCCTCCAATAATGGGAAAAATCCCATTAAAATCAGGCTGAAATAACATTTAAAATCTAAATATAAAGTTACAAACCCACGTTTGGAAAAAATTGGTGCAGACCCCTTTTTCTCGGGCTCCTGGTCACATGGATGACCCATGTGGTCGATCGCTAGTGCTTACAATAGGTCACACCCTTTTCTCCATTGGCTTTGTTCATGTGGGAGGTGTTGATAACCGTGCCTTGGTCAACAGGCTACCCCCCTGTCGACCAGGGATTATCCCCAAATCCACACCCAAATCAACTTTAAAAGACATATGTTTCATATGTATTAACAAGAACTATGGTATCTTGGGTGGTTAACACATTGGTTGGAAACTGTTGCTCATTTGGAGGTCACAGGATCAAATCCATCAAAGGTGAAAAGAAATTTTTACCCGTCCCTCATTGGCCTCATCTGGGGTGCCACATGGTGCCCTATGATTGGACCATGTGTCACACCCGAAATGGATCATACAGCCTAGTCACTTGCATAGTCACCCTGCCAACTTGCCTACACAGTCACCCTACCAACTTTGCTACATAGTCAACTTGTCGTACACCACATCACTACTCTGTCAGCCTACACAGTCATCACCGTAAGCCACATCACTACCATGCATCAACTTGTCAGTGATCCATGTCATTGTACATATTTCCACATCAATGTTCATATAGTCCAGTCATCCACCACATTGGCACCCAAAAATTCCAAAACTGTATGCCATGTGCCAGCCTCTAGTGCTTCTAGGTCGATATGATAACATCATGCTGATGTCATATACCATGGCATGATGACGTATTGTTGATGCCAACAATATGGACTGTTGACTTTGATTCTTTTGCATGTTTGCAAAAAACTTCAGACTATGATAACTTCGGCATACGGAATCCATTTTGAAAAATAATATACTGTCATAATTGGTACGACGAGAACTACGCGATGGCACTGGTTTCATTTCAATCCAAGAACTTTGAATTGTTTTCCATTATGGATCCATTTTGGATCATTCTCATTGACCGTATCTGTATATCAAGGACCTTGGTAAGGATCTAAATCTTGGGTTACTTTCATACCATCTGCTTCAAAGGTCATGGATTTCTTCTTGAGATCTATAATAGCATAATTTTCATATTCCCAGTCAATACCCAATAGACATGGATATGGATACTTCTCTCCCATTATTTCTATGACCTTGAAGTTTGTTATTGTTTTAATGCCATCTAATTCCACTTCAACATTTTGAAGTTGACCAATAGGATAGATACAATATTGATTTGCCCTGCATAAATGAATAGGTGAATAAATGACCTTGGGCTTACCCATGGATTCCCAAGTATTATTTGGTAGTATGTTGATGTCAGACCCCAAATATAGCATAACATCGTTAATCTCATAATTGTAGATATGGGAATTTATTCTAAATTATCTTCTAGATCTTTGCTTCCTCCTTTGTACTCTACTTGTATGTCTCTCTAAAATATTAGCAACAATCATCTCCTTCGGTATCCCTTCATCCTCCACAATCCCCCTAAGAATGTTCTGCAACTTGTTAGTGAGTTGTTCATCATCCAAAATATTAGAAAAAATTATGAACCATAGATCAATAATCTGTTGTGATTTCATTGGAAATCTATTTAGAGCCAACAGGTTTTTTGTGACTCTTGGGTGAAATTCAACACTTGTCTTTGTAACTGTCGATATGGTAGTTTTATACATCTGTTGAAACATTTCTAAAGAATTCTGGAAGAACTCCTTTTTCCTTAGGAGATCATACTTTGAATCCACTAGTACCACTTTATGAATCTTACTTTGATTGGGATTATCAAGGGATTATCAATATCAACACCAATCCTTGTTCTTGCTCGAATAATAATGTTAATATTGGGCTCCTTTTCTTCAGTAATGTGTCAAGGCTAAAAAATTATTTAATTATCACCCTGTTGTATAATGCGGTCTTCCCATTTGGAAATCAATTCTAGACAATCCTCAGTGGCATGAGTTTTTTTTCTGTAATATGCAGACCAAGGTGTTCTCAATAGTGGACAATATCTTGTGATATTCCCTTGTTCATCACAATTGTAACAATGAATTGGTCATCTCCTGCCATTCCACCCACCTTATAATCCTCCCCCACCTTTTCATCCTCCTCCAAACCCTGTAGGAACTTTGTCGACCCTAAATGCATATTGGTCCAACCTGTCTGTAAGAGCATCTAGGATGCAACACTGCTTGGTGGTGTAAGTGGGCGACCCGCAGAATTTGCAGTATACCGTATTGATAATAGGGGAATATTTTTTTAGGATTAGACAATGCTGAGGGGAGTGACCATGGATTCAACATTTTTCACAATATTCCCCACTCTGGCCTCCTTGATGAATTTGGAAAGCATGATATTTCACAACACCATGAAATGGCGTTGTAGAGGCAACTTGTGAGACCCATATCGATGGTCCTACTAGTAGAGACACCATCAGTTGTGGAGGGGGTCTTGTGCCCCTCAATCTAGGACACTTTTTCATTTTATGACCCTCGATGAAGAAGCCAGTACTGTTCGACAACAAAGGTATTCCAACAGAGGACGAACACCTTTAGTAACCACTCACATAACCAGATCAAATATCAACACACTGATGTTTTTATGTGGTAAAACCCCTACGGGGAAACATCCATGACCCCAACCAACGCAACCACTTGGAGAAGTTTATTAATGCGAAGAAAAAGATTACAGAGAGATTTTACAAGAGAGTTTCTCACAATCGATCATCGGAAAATGACCCTCCATGATCTTTAAATAGAGATCATGGACCAATCGGGTGTTAAGCCATGGATCAATGGTCATTAAGATCAAGGAGAGTATGAACCGTCGGATCACTCTATGTCAGGAACATATCATGATCGTCGGATTTCCTAACTACAAATGCATACTAATGCATACTAAAGAAACACACTAAGAAACACACTTTTACCTAATGACATATTAGACCAAGTATATCTTAACTAACTCCTAAGTGTCTAAATATCCTAACATCCCCCCTTAATAACAACTTGGGATAGGATTGAAGTATTTACATTAGTGACACAATAGGAGAAGGAAGGAGGCATTAGAGCCTATCCCCCCTTAATGACAACTTCCTGAACTCCTAACATAGATCGAAGTTTGGAAAACTTCGCTTCTATAAGAGACTTTGTGAAAATGTCTGCAACTTGATCTTTTGTAGGGCAAAAGAGCACTTCAATAACCTAATCATGAACTAGCTTTCTGATGAAGTGAATGTGTAGCTCGATGTGTTTTCTATGTTGATGTTGAACTAGGTCTTTGGAGAGCTCGATGGCACTCTGATTGTCACACCAAAGGTTGGTTAGATGCTGGTGTTGGAATCCAAACTCTAAAAGGATCTGTCGAAGCCACAGGGCTTCTTGACTTGCATTTACCACTGCTCAGTATTTTTCTCCTGCTGAAGAAAGTGCAATAGCCTGTTGTTTCTTATAGGCCCAAGTGACAGGTCCTGAACCAAGGGTGAAAACATAACTTGCAGTAGATTTCCGATCATCAAGGTCACCGACCCAATCTGAGTCAATGAAACCAACCAATAAAGGAGTCCCCCCTGAACTGTAATGTATCCTGAACTGAACTGTACCACAAACATAGCGAAGTATCCTTTTAGCTGCTTTCCAATGGATTTCATGGGGTGTTTTCATATATCGGGAAATAATACCAACAACAAAGGAAAGATCATGATGGGTATGATTCAAGTATAAGAGGCTACCAACTAACTGATGGTACAGGGTGGCATCAACTTCAGGAGAAGTACAGGTGGCAGAAATCTTGAATCTAGACTGGAAGAGAGAAGGGGTTGGTTTACAATCGTCCATGTGAAAGCGATGAAGAAGGTCACAAGCATACTTAGACTGGGAAAGAAAAAATCCTTCATTGGTTTGCAAAACTTGGAGGCCAAGGAAATAGTGCAAAAAACCTAAGTCTGTCATTTCAAATTTCTTCTTAAGGCTAGTTTTCACATGGTTTAAAAGTTTTGAGTCACTACTAGTAATGATAAGGTCATCAACATAAAGGACAAGGATTATGAGATGGCTTCCTACTTTCTTGGTATAGACATTAGGATCAAAATGGAATCTAGAGAATCCGGTGGCAATAAGAAAGCTATCCATTTTGGCATACCAAGCTCGGGGAGCTTTCTTGAGACCATAAAGAGATTTCTCGAGGCGACAAACAAGGCTAGAGTCATTCTAGACATAGCCAAGAGGTTGTTCCATGTAGATTACTTCTTGCAAATCTCTGTGCAAGAAGGTAGATTTAACATCCATCTGATGGACCTCCCATTTATGTGAGGCAGCAAGGGTAAGAACAAGGCGAATGGAATTCATTTTTTCTACAAGGGCAAATATTTCATTATAGTCAATTCCTTCAACTTGGGAAAATCCTTTGGCAACTGACCGAGCCTTGTGTCTTTCAACACTTCCATATGATGCATACTTATTTCTGTAGACCCATTTGCATGTAACAATTTTTCTTCCTTTTGGAAGAGGTACAAGATCCCAAGTATCGTTTTCCATTAAAGAATGATACTCTTCATTCATTGTTGTATCCCAATCTGGATGACCTGAAGCTTCTGCAAATATCTTTGGATCATGAGTTTCTGAAAATTGAGCCAAAAGAGAAGAGGCTCGCTGGAATTGTGAACGTGTCCGATGTTGATCTGAAGGATCACCGACAATATCACTAGTTGCTTCTCGTGTTGAATGGACCCATCTAGGAAGCGGCGGAGCTCATGTTGGTTTAGGTTCAAAGGACTCATATGGAGGAGGGTGAGAAGGCGGAGGTGGATTTTCATCCTCACTGTAATCATTTGAAGAAGAAAATAGATCATAAGAATTCACAAATGTCGAAGATGGCTCGCAGGCCGAAGAAATCACAATCGCCGAAGATGGCTTGTAGGCCAAGAGATTTTCATCAAATTTAACATCTCTTCTAAGAATAATTTCATTACAATGTGATTGAAGAAGCTTGTAAACTTTGACATCTTCAGAATAACCAACAAATATACACTTCTCACTTTTAGGTTGCAATGCTTTCCTTTTCTCATCAGGAATGTGAGCCCATGCTATACTGCTAAATACACAGAAGTGACTTACATCTAGTTTAATTTTAGTCCAAGCTTCTTCCAGTGTTATATTTTTAAGAGCCTTTGTGGGAGTGCGATTTACTATGTAATTTGCATAGTTGATGGCTTCCGCCCAATACTTTAGAGTTAATCCCTTAGATTGGATCATACAATTGGCCATTTCTTTTAATGTGTGGTTCTTTCTCTCAGCAACACCATTTTGTTGTGGTGTATATGGAACAATGTGTTGCATTTGGATTCCCTGTGTAGTGCAGTATCTTGTCAAATTATTGTTCACATATTCGCCTCCATTATCTATTCTTAACCTTTGAATTTGATGTCCAGATTGCTTTTCTACAAGGGCCTTGTAGGCCAAAACTTTGTCAAAAGCTTCACTCTTGAGTTTTAAGAACTAAACCCAAGTACGTATGGAAAAGTCATAAATGAAAGTTAAGAAATACTTGCACCCAGAAAAAGAAGGAGAAGAAAGTGGACCACACAAATCACTGTGAACAAGCTGCAAAGGACCCGAGGCATGCCAAGAGGCACGTTTGTCAAAACTGACCCAATGATGTTTTCCGAGAACACAACCGGCACAAACACCATCTTTGCATGAAACAAGAGGAAGACCAGTCACCTTCTGTTGATTACATAGTTGTTGCAATGAGCGATAGTTTAGATGACCAAACCGCTCATGCCAAAGTTTGCTCAAGTCATCGCTATGAGCAACAAAAACTGATGAAAAAGTTGATGACCCAAAGTTGTCAAACTTGTACAACCTG
>ML792048.1:73095-103072 GCA_009831015.1 Picea engelmannii
CCATTTTCTACCTGAACTGTTCCAGATCCTACAACACTAAGATATCTATCATCACCAACAAATATTTTCTTGGTGTTACATTCATTTAGAGCAGAAAATATGGATTTATCCTTAGCCATATGATAAGATGCTCCTGAATCAATAATCCACTCATTAGAAGAAGAAGTAGTAGTAGAAGGTGTATTGAAGGAAAAACCAGAAGCAAAAAGTGCATGTCCATGAGAAGAAGAAGAAGAAGAAGAATCAATACTAATGTTGTGCTTCTTCATCGTCGCTTCTAAGGCTGACATCTTCTTGAAACATTTGGACTCATCATGGCCATCTTTATCACAAAAGTTGCAATGTCTTCTAGTATTCTTACTTTTATATTTTGCTCCTTTGTCACCATTAGGAGCTAAAGCTATCTAAGCGGGTTTGGGACCCTTAGGTTGTTTTTTGTTGTAGCGAGGATGTTTCTTCTTGGGATACTTGGGTTTATCTTTCTGCTAGGAAACTAAGGCTTTGTTGGAGGTACCTGCAGTGTTGATCACTCCAAGTTGTACAAGATTATGTTCCTCTCTAATCAAAGAAGCACAAAAGGACTCAAGAGTGGGTTTTACATAAGCTTTCCCTAGAGCCTCTTTCATAGCATAAAAGGTAGATACAAACACAAAATATGCACTACCTAGCTTAGAAAGAATAAGATATATGCAACGCTCTTCCTCCATTTTTATCTTACATTCTTAACATAAAATTCTGAGTGTTTTAAACTTAGATAGATAGTCTCCAAGGCAATAAAATCACTTGGACTCAAGGTCAGTACTTTATTTTCTAACTGTTGTGCTCGAATAATATTGAGTTTACCAAACACAGATTCAATCGTGTTCCAAGCTTCTTTGGGGTCATCAATTCCTTGAAGGTGGTACCTTAAATCAAGAGAGATGGACATTCTGATTAGTCCATGTACTTTGTCATTGTTATTATCCCATTTGGATTTCTTATCATCATTAGTGGGTGTTTTTTCCTTTCCAAAGGTAATATGGTACAGGCCTTTATGATGCAGGAGCATCGCCAACACATCAAGCGAGCCAGCACGGAAGCGGAGGACAGCTGGACAAGCCAACACAAATTTTGAAAACACTTTGGAATTGTTGCACAAATCTTAAATGAGCCATTAAGATGAGGTGCACTTGTATATTGTAAATGGACCTTGAGCGGATAGCTCTCGTCCTTAGTAGGTAGATGACATTTAAAATAGTTAATGTAAAGTAGATAGAATTTAATTCTAGACTATACAATTGTAGAGCGCAAGAGGGAAATGGGATATAGACACCCTCATTGTGCATTGTAACATTATTCAGAAGCATTTGGAGAAATAAGAAGAAGAGAGCTGTGTAAAAACACCCATGTACAGACATTTGAATTAATAGAAAGCTTTGATTCAAATTCATGGTTTGTGTTGTTCTCTGTGTATTGGTGTTGAATGATAGGCTCGTGAACATTTGCTTCCCGTTATACATTTTCTTTTATATGTTGTGTATGTGATTTCATGTATGAATTGAAGTCTGAGAGGGAGATGGAATGAGTTTCAATTGTTTCTCTATTTGAGCCAGAGAATTCCTGCAAGGAGTGCATTGACAGAGGGTTCAGATAGAGATAGTTTTTGTTCTCATTCATCCAGAAGTGCAGTTGGGCACAGGAGCCATGCAAGGAGTGCGCAGGCCGGGTAAAAGTCTCAAGGTTGTGAACCTGAGTGAAGCATTTGACAGATTGTTGTTGCAGGTGTGCGCAGAGTCAAGTGACTTCAACACTTCGACGTTGTTGAAGGTTTGCTGCAAGGAGTGCGTGCAAGAGTTTTCTTGAAGGACTTGAGATCATGGGGAAAATCTCAGGAGGGATAGGACCTTCAAATTTTTTGAAGGACAGTGTAGAAAAGTTATGCCTTGAAGGTTGGCAAGAAGTGTCGCAAGTTTTCACGCAGGTGGATAAGTTCCGTGGAAGAACACTTAGTAATTTTGTGGATTGCATAACGAAAAACGGATGGTCGATATCCTCCAGGGAAAATCAGTGAATCACCATGAGTCGTTGGATCTCACGGGGATGCAGGGGGATACTACAGATATTCCCATAGTCTTTAAAGCTCAGAAGGGGAAGAGCCATTGATCCAACCCAGCCAGGGGCGTTGGATTATTCACGAAATCGCCTATCGGGATTTCGTAAGAAATGAATCGAAGATTTGGTAATGGGAGTCGCGAGATCGTGATACGTGATATCCCGATGGATACAAGTACAGTGTGGGGCCACAGGAGTTGGTGGTGGACAGGTAGCACACTGTATCGGGGTTCGGGAAAAGTAAAGTCCCGAAACATTGGACATCAGGATTCGCGATCCCATAAAGTCTGAAATCCCAACGAGGTGACGGGACCGTTGAAAAGTCAAAGCCACGAGCTCATCGAATTTTTGGCATATCAGGACTCAGGAGTCAGAGAACCGAGTTGCTCGACACCACGAGTGTCGAGATCCTGATAGAGAAAGTCCTGACAAAGGAACAAAAGGGTCAGCGTTGACTCATATTGGGTCTCGGAGATTCGAGAGTCCTACGCTCGATCACTGACCTCGCAAGGTTGTGAAGTCTGATTCCCCGATAAGTAAACAGAGGGGGAGTCGCGCAAAGAGATCTATGGGTGCAGATTTCCCGATAGGGAAATAGAAGGACCGGTTAGTGTTCTTCGGGACGTGGAAAGAGAAGATCCTGTGAGCAGGCGTGCCTGCGGGTGCGACACTGCGTCAGTTTGGTATCAGAGCTTCAGATTCTTGTCTGTATATTTCAGGTGAGGAAGGCATAAGAGGTAAGGAGTACTCTGATACACAACATCAAGTGGTATCAGAGCTAAGATAGATTGTTCTTTTCTTTCTGTAGCAGAGAAGAGGAGAATTTGCCATGCCACCAAGGAGAGATAGGCAGTCACCTGATCCAGAGGATAGGGAAGTGTAGAGAAGAAGAGGCAGGTAGATAACTGATCCAGCCATAGAGAGACAGATGAGAGACCTCTGAGCGAGACTTGAGGACATGGAGATAGTGCAAAGACGCACAACTAGTGCAGGGGATTTGAGTGATTCTGATAGTGAAATAGAGGTTGAACGAGAGGAGGAAGTTACAACGGGAGATGCATCAAACGAGCGTTTGATCAAAGCGATTTCCAGGATGGGTGCAAGAGCGAAGATGGACATTCCAATTTACAAGGGAAACTTGGATGCAGAGGAGCTACTAGATTGGATTAGAGCTCTGGATACTTACTTCGACTACGAATATGTTGAAGAGGACAAGAAAGTCAAGCATGTTGTTACACGCTTAAAAGGACATGCAACATTGTGGTGGGATGAACTACAAGATGACAGGCGCTGCAAGGGCAAGCAGAAGATCAAGAGCTAGGACAGGATGATCGCGAAGATGAAGGAGAAATTCATCCCCAGGGATTATCAAATTACTCTGTTCAGGAGAATGCATAACTTGAGACAGAAGCTGATGACAGTGAAAGAATACACTGATGAATTCTATCGACTGAACATCAGGGCAGGTCATCGGGAGAGCGATGATGAAAAGTTGCCAGATACATGAATGGCCTGAGATATGATATCCAGGATGAGATGATCATGGTAACCATCCGAATGGTGGAAGATGCTTATCAGATGGCTCTGAAAGATGAAGAGAAGCTGAGCTGAAAACAGAGTCAGAGGGACCGAGGCAGAAGTCAGCCCAGAGGCAAAGTAGTTGCCCAGGACAAATACCAGAAGCCCAAGGAGGAATGGAAGAAACCTCAGATTCATGCAGAGAGAGGTGGAACCTCACAACGGGGGCCATATGTTGAACAGAGAGGGAAGCATAATGAACAGAGAGGAGATTATGCTGACAACAACACTTTTCCTCATACTAGAGGCAGAGGAAGAGGAAGAGGTGGAGTAATCACATGCTTCACATGCGGAAAGAATGGGCACAAGTCTTATGAGTGTCCAGAGAAAAATAAGGACATTGGAGAAGCTCACATCACTGAAGCACAGAGGCGGGATGTTGAGGCTGAAGACGCTGAAGGCGGAAGATCACTCATGATGTGAAAAGTCCTTTTGACACCCGAGAAGGAGGTGGAAAGTTCAGTCCAAAGGACTAGACTCTTTAGGACTTCTTGCAAGACCAAGGATAGGGTATGCAAGGTCATTGTAGATAGTGGTAGCATGGATAATATCGTATCTATGGAGATGGTAGAGAAGATGGAGCTGGAGACGACTGATCATCCAAGCCCATACAGAGTTTCGTGGCTACAGAAAGGACACCAGGTAATTGTTACTAAACAATGCTTGGTTGAATTCAAGATAGGTGGATATAATGATAATATCTTATGTGATGTTATTCCCATGGATGTTTGTCATCTATTGCTGGGTAGACCATGGAAATATGACAGAAATGTGATTCATGATGGGAGAATGAACACATACACCCTAGAGAAAAATAGGAGGACACACATGTTGCTTCCAATAAAGAATAAGGAGGTGAAGTCGGAAGTAAGAAACACAATACTTCTCATGAGTGGAAAGTAACTTCTTACTGAGGTTAAGAAGAAGGAGGATCCATAATTCTTTGTGTTCAGGAAGCCACAGATTGTTCTGAATAGTACAAGAGTGGATGATTTATCGGATGAAGTTCAGGAACTGCTGGAAGAGTTCGCTGACATTATAGTGGACGAACTACCTCGTTCCTTGCCATTGGTCAGGAGTGTGAGTCATCATATTGATCTCATACCAAGAGCTAGTTTTCCAAATAAAGACGCATACAGATTGATGCCATAGGAGAATGAGGAGGTTAAAAGGCAAGTCCAGGAGTTGTTGGACAAAGGGTTAGTCAGGGAAAGCTTGAGTCTGTGTGTTGTTCCAATAGTACTCAGTCCGAAGAAAGACGTAGGCTGGAGGATGTGTACTGACTTGAGGGTGATCAATAAGATAACCATCAGGTACAGGTTTCCATTGCCAAGAATGGATGATCTGATGGATTGCTTGAGTGGAGAAAGGTACTTTTCAAAGATTGATTTGAAAAGCGGATATCACCAGATTCACATGAGAGAAGGCGATGAATGGAAGACAACATTCAAAACAACCGAGGGTTTGTATGAATGGCTTGTTATGTCGTTTGGCTTAACAAATGTGCCAAGTACCTTTATGAGGTTGATGAATGAAGTCCTGAGGGAGTTCATCGAGAAATTTGTCATCATATACTTGGATGACATACTGGTTTATAGTAAATCAGTGGTAGAGAACTTGAAGCATTTGGCTACAGTGATGCAGAAACTACAGCAGGAGAAGTTGTTGATTAATATGAAGAAGTCCTCATTCATGAAGATAGAACTCATTTATTTGGGATTTTTTATTTCGGAAAATGAGTTGAGGATGGATCTGGATAAGGTGGAAGTGATCAAGAATTAGCCATCACCGAGGAATGTATTCGAGGTGAGAAGTTTTCATGGTTTGGCTAGTTTCTACCAAAAATTCATCAGGAATTTCAGTGGAATTAGCACAGCGATGATGGATACAGTGAAGAAGCGGCATAAGTCTTTTCACTGGACAGAAGAAGCTGAAAAGAGTTTCAATATGTTGAAAAGGAAGATCACGGAACAACCGGTTTTGGTGTTGTCGGATTTCCAGAAAACATTTCAGGTGAAATGCGATGCAAGCGGATTTGCAATCGGGGCAGTCTTGAGTCAAGAAGACAGGACGATAGCATATTTCAGCGAGAAGCTGAATGAATCGAAATTGAAATACTCCACGTATGATAAGGAGTTTTATGCTATCATACAGGCATTAAATAAATGGAGGCATTACTTGATACCCAAAGAATTTGTATTGTACAGTGACAATCATGCACTGCAGTTTGTGCCTCAACAGGAGAAGTTGAATCAAAAACATGTAAAATGGGTTGAGTATATGCAAAATTTCACATTTGTGATTAAACATATTTCTGGTACTGCTAACAAAGTTGTTGATGCTTTGAGCAGGAAGTGTTTGTTGTTGCAGGAGTTCAGAGTCCGCACTTTAGGTTTTGATGATCTCAGGAATATGTACGTAGATGATCCAGATTTTCAGGAAGCGTATGAAGCAGCTGAGAATCCAGCTCTCAGAGACAGAAGCCTGTGGATAGAATACATGATCCAGGAAGGATTGTTGTTCAGAGGCAATCAACTATGTATTCCAAAATGCTCCATGAGGGAGAATCTGTTGAAGGAGAAACACAGTGGTGGATTGGCAGAACATTTCGGTCATGACAAAACATTTGGAAAATTGAATGAGTCATATTTTTGGCCGGGAATGCGAGTGGATGTCAAAAGATTTGTAGATAGATGCAGAATTTGCCATCATTCGAAGGGAAGAAAGCATAATGCGGGTTTTTATCAACCGTTGCCCATACCAGAAAGGCCGTGGGATGCGATAAGCATGGATTTTGTATTGGGGTTGCCAAGGACACAAAGAGGTGTTGATTCAATCTTTGTGGTAGTGGATAGGTTTTCCAAGATGGCACACTTCATCCCATGTCATAAGACTAGTGATGCAACTCACATTGCAAATATGTTCTTCAAAGAGGTCATTTGACTTCATGGGTTGCCAAAAAGTATAGTTTCGGACAGAGACACGAAATTCATAGGGCATTTTTGGAGGACCTTATGGAAGAAGCTGGGGACTAATTTGATTTTTAGTTTAGCTTATCATCCTCAGATGGATGGACAGACGGAAGTGGTCAATAGAAGTCTGGGAGACTTGCTAAGAAGCTCGGTGATAGAGAAGCATAGTAGTTGGGACAATATATTACCACAGGCAGAATTTGCGTACAATGACTCAGTGAATCAGAGCACAGGCCAGAGTCCATTTCAGGTTGTTTATGGCATGCAGCTGAGGGGAATTTCTGAATTGAGAGATTCAGGAAAGACTGCTACTAGGAGCGCTAGTGCAGAGGAACTCGCTGAGGCAATGAAGGAACTTCACAGCCAGGTGAAGGAGCGGTTGCAGAATTCAAGTCAAGAATACAAGCGGAGAGAAGATCAACATCAGAGACAACTTTAGTTCGAGGTTGGTGATCTGGTTCTGGCACATTTGAGGAAAGACAGGTTCCCGATAGGAGCATACAATAAGCTGAAGATGAAGAAAATCGGGCCATGCAAGGTCTTGAGAAAATTTGGGGACAATGCTTATGAGATTGAACTACCCAATGGGATCAGAATTTCTCCAATATTCAATGTCTCAGATTTATACCCATACAGATCTGGAGAAGCAGAGACTGGAGATGAGAAACCAACAATCCATTGGACGAAGCAAATGCCAGTTGTAGAGAAGCCACAGATGGAATGCATACTGGACAAGAGAGTGAGTAAGAGGACCAGGAGAAAACAATATTTTGAGTATTTGGTCAAGTGGAAGAACCATCCAATTGAAGATGCCAACTAGGAGACTAAAGATGAGATACAAAAGCATGAACAGACCGTGCAGGAGCTCAAGGACAGGAGCCCATGAAATTTTTCAAGTGAGGGAGTATGATGCAGGAGCATCGCCAACACATCAAGCGAGCCAGTGCGGAAGCGGAGGACAGCTGGACAAGCCAACACAAATTTTGAAAACACTTTGGAATTGTTGTGCAAATCTTAAATGAGACATTAAGATGAGGTGCACTTGTATATTGTAAATGGACCTTGAGTGGATAGCTCTCATCCGTAGTAGGTAGACGACATTTAAAATAGTTAATGTAAAGTAGATAGAATTTAATTCTAGACTATATAGTTGTAGAGCGCAAGAGGGAAACGGGATATAGACACCCTCATTATGCATTGTAACATTATTCAGAAGCATTTGGAGCAAGAAGAAGCAGAGAGATGTGTAAAAACACCCATGTACAGACATTTGAATTAATAGAAAGCTTTGATTCAAATTCATGGTTTGTGTTGTTCTATGTGTATTGGTGTTGAATGATAGGCTCATGAACGTTTGCTTCCTGTTATACATTTTCTTTTATATGCTGTGCATGTGATTTCATGTATGAATTGAAGTCTGAGAGGGAGATGGAATGAGTTTCAATTGTTTCTCTATTTGAGCCAGAGAATTCCTGCAAGGAGTGCAGTTGAAGTGTCCACAAGGAGTGCATTGACAAAGGGTTCAGATAGAGATAGTTTTTGATCTCATTCATTTAGAAGTGCAGTTGGGCATAGGAGTTGTGCAAGGAGTGCGTAGGCCGGGTAAAAGTCTCAGGGTTGTGAACCTGAGTGAATCATTTGACAGACTGTTGCTGCAGGTGTACGCAGAGTCAAGTGACTTCAACACTTCGACATTGTTGAAGGTTTTCCGCAATGAGTGCGTGCAAGAGTTTTCTTGAAGGACTTGAGGTCATGGGGAAAAGCTCAGGAGGGATAGGACCTTCGAGTTTGTTGAAGGACAACGTAGAAAAGTTGTGCCTTGAAGTTTGGCAAGAAGCGTCACAATTTTGCACGCAGGTGGATAAGTTCTATGGAAGAACACTTAGTCATTTCGTGGATTGCATAAGGAAGAACGGACAGTCGATATCTTCCAGGGAAAATCAGCGAATCACTGTGAGCCGTTGGATCTCGTGGGGGTGCAGGGGGATACTGTAGATATTCCCATAGTGTTTAAAGCTCAAAAGGGGCAGATCTTTTGATCCAAGCCAGCCAGGGGTGTTGGATTATTCGCGAAATCTCCTATCGGGATTTCGTAAGAAAGGAATCGAAGATTTGTTAACGAGAGTCACGAAATCGCGATACGTGATATCTTGACGGCTACAAGTACAGTGTGGGGCCACAGGAGTTGGTGGTGGACAGGTAGCACACTGTATCGGGTTTCAGGAAAAGTAAAGTCCCGAAACATTGGACATCAGGATTTGCGATCCCGCGAAGTCCGAAATCCCGACGAGGTGACGGGACCGTTGAAAAGTCAAAGCCGCGAGCTCATCGGAGTTTCGGCATATCGGGACTCGGGAGTCAGAGAACCGAGTTTCTCGACACCATGAGTGCCGAGATCCCGATAGAGAAAGTCTCGACAAAGGAATGGAAGGGTCAGCATTCACTCATATCGGGTCTCGGAGATTCGAGAGTCCTACGCTCGATCACTGACCTCTCAAGGTTGTGAAGTTTGATTCCCCGATAAGTAAAGGGAGGGGGAGTCGCACAAAGAGATCCGTGGATGCAGATTTCCTGATAGGGAAATAGAAGGACCGGTTAGTGTTCTTCGTGCCGTGGAAAGAGAAGATCCTGTGAGAAGGTGTGCCTGTAGGTGCGACACTGCGTCACTTTACTTATTAACAAATATTCCATATGGGATTTCCATTGGAAGTAGTTGTTGTTTGTAAGCAAGACAGTACTTGTAGAATCCATATTAAATATGCAGATAATGCAGATTTAAAAACTGAAACTAATGATCTGGATGGAAATATCTCAAAAAGTTATGCGGTTTTAAAAAAACCATCACTGAAAACGGACTTTCTATGTGAGAGTTATGCCCTTTTAAAAAAAAGGCATAAACAGTAACCAAATAACCATGTGATAGTGTAAGCTACTTTATGAAGTGACCCACTTTTATAAAGAGAAGTGGGGATCACTTTTACAATGAAGTTACCTTATAACAGAAAAGTTGCATGAAAAATAAATAACTCTAAAATAAAATATAAAGCTACTTATAGTGATTCACTTTTATACTTGAAGTGAAATGCACTTTACAATTTTTAGCATGAACTTTTTTCAAAAAAACTAACAAAAGAGAGACTTGAACTCAAGACCTCTAACTTAATAAGGCAAGTTTTAACCAAATGGTCTAGAAAAACATATTGTAATGTTTATAAGGAGGATTGGGGTTGTTGTTGTTGTTGACGGCCTTGGAGAGCATGCTAAAAAGAACTCTTTTCACACAAGAAAAAAATTACGCTTCTCGATGACAACAAGGGTTAGATCTCGGTTAGCTTACCCGAAAGATACACCTTTTCCTATATGTTTCTGATTTGATGAGATCGCACAGGGCATAGGGAAAATAGAATACACAGATCTAAAAGAGTAGCAACCTAGAAATAAAAAATACAAACCAAAATAAAATCAAAATAAAACTTTGTAGAATTTTTAAAAATGTGTATTTAAGCTTTATACCTCTCGATCTGACTGTAATGGCCATATCTTGGGCAAACATAAACCTTTTCGAGTGAAACGAAAAGTGTTTCTGAATTAAATGAGTGCTATGGACGCAATGGAACAGTTCTCTCAGCCCAGAAATGTATGAAAATGCCAAAAAAATGGAGATGAGTCAACTCAGCTTCATGATCTCGATCTACAATAGGAGCGAGTCTTCAAACAGGCTCTGATACCATGTTCAACAACACAGGTATTCCAACAGAGGAAGAACACATTCAATAACCACTCACATAACCAGATCAAAGATCAACACACCGATTTTTTCACATGGTAAAACCCTTATGGGGAAACATCCATGACCCCAGCCAATGCGACCACTTGGAGCAGTTTATTAATGCAAAGAAAAAGATTACAGAGAGATTTTACAAGAGATTTTATCACAATCGATCATCAGAAAATGACCCTCCATGCTCTTTAAACAGAGATCATGGACCAATTGGGTGCTAAGCCATAGATCAATGGTCGTTAATATCGAGGAGAGTATGAATCGTTGGATCACTCTACGTCGGGAACATATCGTGACTGTCAGATTTCCTAACTACAAATGCATACTAATGCATACTAAAGAAACACACTAAGAAACACACTTTTACCTAATGACATATTAGACCAAGTAGATCTTAACTAACTCCTAAGTGTCTAAATATCCTAACAAGTACACCATAACTGTTATTGACCTACTCTAGGAAGTGTTGTTGGATTACTTAGAAAGCATCATCAAAAGAATCTATCCTCCCTTGAATTTCGGCCTTCTTTACTTCACCTTACCTCTGAAATTATCCTTAGATATCCTTTGGTTACCTCAGTCACTTGAATATTCTCAAGAGCAATTAAATGAGAGACCCTTGCCTCTTATTTATACTTTTATGTAGCTTCCTCAAGGGGTTACCTTCTAACCATCTTAAACCACTTTCCTTATTTTAGGGCTAACCCACTTCTAACCACTTTTCCAATTAGTAATTTATCCATTACATTTATTATTTAAATAATTTCTATTGTATCCACTTTGACTTATAGTACACTCATCACTTCACTTTATTATTTACAAAATTTCTTCTTTGCAACCACTTTGACTACTTTGACCTTTTGGGGCTTCTAGATGGCTCATGAGGGTTCTCCAACTTCACATGGCCATAACTCTCTAACCGTGAGGATTTATGTGACATTCCACATACCACCGTAAATGGAATGACATGTAATATCCATCTAGAATAGTATTTACTACAAAGATATCAAAATTGATACCATTATCCATCAAACAAACTTGGGTCCATTACCCAAACCTTTGTGCTACCAAAATTTGCTATCGGACTTTCTTCAAGGGTTGACATCAATGAAAACCAACCCAATTAATCAACAATCTCCCCCTTTGGCATTGATGACAACACTCTGATGCAATACTGTAGCCATATCACTCATGCTCCCCCTACGACCATTGCTCCCCCTGGAACCATACCTCTGTGCTCTTTCTCTATCGTGCATATGATAAATCTCTCTCCCTTTGTCATCAATGGAAAAGGTATCTTTCCATCTGGAGGTTCTCCCCCTAACTGAACTATCGTTGGGGATACTCCCCCTGACTAAACTCTTCCTGAAACTAATCTCCCAACCTGAATTGTCCTCTTTATGGTGCTTCCTCCTGTAAATCTAAGACATACAAGATAAGCATTCAAAAGCATTCATTTTGGAGTACAAATTACTCTGAGTCTCTAGCAAAGATACTCAAAGGCTTCACTTGGAAGTGGTTTTGTAAAGATGTCTTCCACTTGTTATTTTGTGCCCACATATTCAACTCTAATGTTCTTATTTGCAACTTGTTCCTATAGAAAGTGATACTTGATTGGAATGTGCTTCGTCTTGGAGTGCATCACTAGGTTCTTTGAGATATTGATGGTGCTTGTCTTGTCACAATAGATTAGAATGGGATCATCATACTCAACCTGTATATCTGTCAAAGTTTGTTTTATCCATAGAGCCTGAGAAAAATATCATGCTGCTACAATATACTATGTTTCGGCTATAGATAAAGATACTGATGATTGTTTCTTGCTTAGACATGATACTAAACACTCACCCAAGTAGAACGTTTCTCCACTGGTGCTTTGTCGATCATCAATACAACCTACCCAATATATATATATGTGTACGAAATAAGTGATAGATCCTTTCCTTTTGGATACCATAATCCAAAATCTTATGTTCCTTTGAGATATCTAAAAATCCTCTTCACTACTAAGACATGCGATTCCTTTGGTTCTTCTTGAAATCGTGCCACTTGTCCAACTTCTTGCATTACATCTGGTCTGGATGTTGTCACATATAGTAAGATAACAATCATTGACCTGTATTCCCTCTGGTCTGTAGACTTTGAATCATCATCTTTTCTCAATTTGCAACTGGTTTGCATAGGAGTGATAACTAGTTTGCAATCTTCCATTTCAAACTTCTTTAGCATTTCTCTGATATACTTATTTTGATAAATAAAAATTCTTTGGTTTATTTGACGTATTTGAAGACCCAGAAAGAAGGATAGTTCTCCAAGTAATGACATTTCAAATTCATTCTTGATGTAGAGGTTGTTGTCTGCACTTCCTTTTCTGAACCGTACCTATTTTAGATATTTATCCAGTATAGAGTACCGGGCTCTAGGAACCTATTTTAGACCATACAAGGCCTTCTTCAATTTGCACACACAATCTATGTTCTCTGACAACTGAAATCCTTATGTTTGTTATATGTAGAATTCTTCTTCAAGCTCCCTATTCAGAAAATTTGATTTCACGTCCATCTGATACACTTTAATATTCTTGGAGCATGCATAAGCTATGTGCAATCGGATTGTTTCCATTATGGAAACTAGGGAAAATGTCTCTTCAAAGTCAATTCCTTCAACCTGTGTGTATCATTTACATAAAAATATAGCCTTGTTCCTTGTAACATGTCCATATTCATTCAATTTATTTATGAAAACCCACTTTGTTCCAATAACATTCTTATTCGTTGGTCTTGGAACCAATTCCCAAGTGTCATTCTTCTCTATTTAATCCAATTCTTCATCCATGGCCTTATTCCAGAATTCATCCTTGTTAGCCTCTTCAAAACTATTTGGTTCAATCGTAGATACAAGTGCTAGGTGTATTTGTTCTAGTGAATGAATTATTCTTCTAGTCTCAACTCCTACATCCTTGTTTATGATAATTTGATCTAAAGGATGATTCTTTTGTACTTGTTTGCTAGGTGTCTTTGGAGGCACTTGTTGAACTTTGTCTTTTTCTTTTGTTTGATCTTCTTCATCTTCCTCTTCTACTCTTCTTCATCTTTTTCTTATTCTTTGTAAAGTCGTTCCACTGATTCATTTTATTCTTCCTTTGATTCTTGTCCACTTGTTTCATCAATTGTTACATTGATGTTAAGAGCCAAATATCAAGATAGCATAGAAAAACCTCAAAATAAGTACTCAACACCTTGAAAAATATATAATTTTAGATAATAATCCTCTTCGAGGGGGAAACCTCCTTATACACCACACAAATTTCCAAATAAAAGATGATTCCAAATGAAAATGTCTCCTTGGTATATATAGGAGACTAGGAGGTACAATTACAACTAATGGACCCAAGCTAGCATAAATAAAATAACATTACTAATGTGATATTCCCCAATTAAGGGGTAATGTGCCACTATTTAGGGCTTAACATTCCCCTCCCCTTGAGACAAGTGTTGTCTGCAACGCTTGAGTAATTATGGATGCTTCTATATAAAAGACTCATCTTCCCAAGTGGAATCTTCAATAGGTAGTTTCCTCCACTTAATGAGATACTCTGAAATGGATCTATTCCTTAGTTGGTGAATTCTTGTGTTAGTGATGGCTTCAGGCTCCAATATAATTTTTCTTCCTCATCAATTTATGGAAATATAGTTTGAACTCAGATCTTGTCACCTATAACCTTCTTTAATAATGAAACATGGAAAACTAGATGTACTCGTGAGGGTGCAAGCAACTCCAATTTGTATGTCATAGTACCAATATTTTGCAACACCTTATAAGGGCCACAGTACTTTGGTGATAATTTATTATCCTTATTGGCTTTCTTGAGGGACATCTGTTTGTATGGTTGCAGTCTTAAAAACATCCAATCCCCTAATCCAAAACTTCTTTCACTACAATGTTGATCTTATTATTGTTTCATGTGATTTTGTGCCATGGTCAGGTTGTCCTTTAATATTTGGAGAACTTGTTGTTGATGCTCGATGTGATATTCCACTGCTTGAAACTTATATTTTTCTTTTAGAGAAGAAGTGATGGAAGGAGGGTGGTATCCATAGAGTGCCATAAATAGTGTCATTTTTGTTTTAGTATGAAAGGAAGTGTTATACCACCATTATTCCAAGGGTAACCATTTGAACCATTCTGTTTGTTTATCAGAAACAAAGCAACAAAGGTAGACTTATAGAATGTTTTTCACTATCTCGGTTTGTCCATCAGATTGAGGATGATAGGATAAGTTATGAGCCAATTGAGTACCCAAACAAGATATTTGTTTTTTCCAAAAATGTCCAATGAAGATAGGATCTCTGTCACTTACAATAATAGTTGGGATTCCATGTAGTTTTTGAACTATCTCTATGAATGCGGTGGCAACTGTATTGGCTTTGAAGGGATGAGAGAGTGCACAAAAGTGTGTGTACTTGGTCAGTCTATCAATAATCACCATGATGACACTCTTTCCTTCAAACTTCTATAACCCTGTGATGAAATCCATGGAAACCTCCTCCCAACACTGACTTGGGATGGCTAATGGTTGTAAAAGACCTGGGGTCTTAATTGTTTTGACCTTATTTTGTTGGAAAACCAAACATTCTGCTACAAACATTTGAACATCAGTTTTAAGGCCATCCCAAAAAAATTCCTTCTTGAACCTATGGTAGGTTTTCAAAAATCTTGAGTGCCCTCCTACCAGAGAGGTGTGCAATTCCAATAGTACCTTTTGTTTGAGTTGGGAGCTATTACATAAATATAAGTGATATTTGTACCATAGTGAATCATTTTCCATGTAAATGAATCTGATGCAATGGAATCTTGCTACAACCTTTGAATGAGAGTCCATGCGTTTTCATCATTCTTCCATTCATCCCTCACTTCTATTATCCAATTAGGTTGGATGATCAAGATAGCACAGAAAAAGGCCTCAACATCTTCATCCTTTCTTGAGAGTGCATCTGCCACAACATTTTTCTTCCCTTTTTTGTAGGTGATTTCAAAATCATAACCCAATATCTTGGTCACCCATTTTTGTTGTTCTTCAAAATATAGTCTTTGTTCCAAGAAGTATTTAAGACTATCATGATTTGTTTTGACCTTGAAGTTCCTATCTATTAGGTAAGGGTGCCATTTTTTCAATGCATGCAGTATTTCCATCTTTTCCTTCTCATAGATGGGTTTGTGTAAGTCCTTTCCCTTGAGTGGCCAACTTTCAAAATCCAGGGGCCTTCCTTCTTGCATTAGGACAACACCAATGCCATTTCCCAAGGAATCACATTCCATAATAAAGGTTTTTGTGAAGTCTGGTGTGGTCAAGACAGGATCTTTGCACATCATCTCTTTAAGTTGTTCAAAATATTTAGTTTCCTCTGGAGTCTACGAAAATGCATCCTTTTTATTTAATGTCGTTAAAGGTGCTACTATTCTCCCATATTTGAAAACAAAATTGCGGTAGTAACCTGTCAAACCCAAAAATCCTCTAAGATTCGTCAATGTTTTGGGAATCAGCCAGTCCATCATGGCTTTAATCGTGTTAGGGTCTACCTTGAAACCTTCATGAGATACAATATGACCCAAATACTCTACCTCCTTCACCCCAAAGAAACATTTGGATGGTTTGGCATATAGTTGTTGCTCCTTTAGTAGTTGTAGAACCTTGTCAACATGTCGCACATGATCCTCCCAAGATTTTCTATAGATTATTATATCATCAAAAAATACTAACACAAATTTTTGAAGGAAGGGCTTGAAAATGGAATTCATCAACCCTTGGAATGTGGAAGGTACATTTGTAAGGCCAAAAGGCATGACCAAAAATTCATAATGGCTTTCATGAGTTCAGAATGTTGTTTTTGGGATATCTTCTTCCTTCATTCTAATATGATGATACCCTGAACGAAGATCCAACTTTGTGAAATAGATTACTCCATGTATTTCATCTAACAATTTATCAATGACGGGAATGGGAAAATTATATTTAATAGTGATCTTGTTGAGCTCTCTCTAATCTGGACACATACACCATGATCCATTTTTCTTGAGTACCATTACCATCGGCGCAGAGTCAGAAATTTGGCTAGGTATAATAATTACAACCTCTAACATTTCTTCAACCATACGCTCAATTTCACTCTTTTGGGCATAAGGGTATATGTATAGCCTGATGTTAGGAGGAACACTCCCAGGAATTAGGTGAATATCATTATCTTGATTTCGAGTGGGTGGAATAACTTTGGGAATATCTTCAAATACTTTTAAATGATTATCAATGATCCCTTGGAGATCTAGGGGAATATATGGCTTAGATTTTTGAACATCTAGTGAGCATAGTTGTGAAATTACACCTTTATCCCCCTTTTTCAATAATTTTTTCATGCCATTAGAGATTATCACCTTACTGGTTTTCCCTGTGATACCTCTTAACTCAATTTATTTTCCTTCCAATGAAAATTTCATGAAAAGTTCTTGAAAATTAAAGGCCATTGTTCCTAATGATTGTAAACATTGGATTCCTAGTACGACATCAGAACCACCCTTGGGTATATAAATCATTGGAATATTCATTACATATTCCCCCATAGTAAGATTGATCTTATTGAATTTTCATGATAAATTGATAGTTCCTCCATCTGCAATCATTACTTGAAACTCTGGTGCTGGATATACAAAGAAATTGAGAGCTTTGGATAATTTATAGTGAATGAAATTATGAGTACTACCAGAATCAATTAGGACTATTACATTTTTCTTTTTGATATATCCTTCAATCTTGAGGGTTTGAGGAATGCTAATTACAGTCAATGCATTACACAATATCACAGGAGTCAACTCTTTAGAAGAAATTGCTTCTACATTTTCATATTGAGATGGTTCTTGTTCTTGTTCTTCTTCCTCTTCACAATCTATGTAGAATAATTTCTTCTCACCACACTTATGTCCCTTACTGTACTTTCTGTCACAATTAAATCATAAACCTTTTTCTTTTCTTTCCTCCAATTGTTGAGGTGTCAACCTTGTAAGTTGAGGTGTTTTAGAAGAAGGAACATTATTCTCTCGATAGATGTTAGGAGTGGTCCTTCTAGTAGCCATAACCATATTTTTAATTTCAACAATTCTTGCCACCCTAAATGCATTCTCCAATGATTTGGGTTCCCAAAGGCAAACCTCATGTTGAATGTTATCCCTTAAAGTTCCTATGAATACATCAATCAAGTGCTCATATGGAATATTTTTTACCTTTATGTTCAATCTTTGGAAGTTCTCAATGTGTTTTGTAACTGAACCCTTTTGCTTGAGATTTATCAATTGGCTAAAGAAAGTATTTCCCCTTGTATCCTCATAGTGAGTGATCATTTCTTCTGTGAAAATTGTCCAAGTGACGAGTGATTTGCGAGAACAAATCCATCGATACCACACAAATTGTTTGGGTTATAAATATAAAAAAGCAATTTGTACCTTTTGTGTAAGTGGCACATTATGTAGGTCAAAGAATTTCTCCATATGAAGTATCCATGTGATTGGGTCCTTGCCATCAAACTTCCTCATATCGATCTTAGGAAAGTGGTTGGTCTTCAACCCAAGGTTAGAGTTTCTCCATTCTTGATTCATCTTCCTTGTGTCCTCACCATGAGTTTCAAGGGATACATTTTTACTTTCAGGTGTACTCTCTATTAGGAAAATTTTCAATCTTTCCATGATATCCCTTTTTAAACCATCCATATTAGTATCCATTATTGCCTTCAACTTAGCTTCAGTTGAATCCATCATCCCTTGTAGTTCATATTTTGTTATTGTCTTCTTTTGTAAATCATTTATGTCCCTACACATTTCTTCACCTTTATCAAGGGTCCAATTATGACTGTCTAGAGGCTTATTTGGTGTACAAGTTCCCTTTTTAGGTGGCATGTTGGCCAAATATCACCTGAAACCTTGATTTTGAGGTGATTATGCTAGACAATATTTCTTTTGTTGTATCTCCAAAATTTTGGCCCTTATGGATATGAAAATTTATTTTTTGTAGTTATCTGATATTTCTTCTCTGCAATGTCATAGGTCTGATCAAAATTGGATGTGCCAAGTGGAATTTATGGTAACTTCCCCACAAATTTCTGATTTTTGGCCTTTCCAAGATATCTCACTTGTATAGAGTGCCCTGGAAAAAATAATTGATATATAATTCTACAAATTGTACCAGAAATAATATAGATTATCCACTATCCAATGCAACTAGTCTCACTCAATTTGGATACTCGAGGAAGAATTTATGATTGTTTTACCTTGAACACCTTCTTGAGACTAGTCAATAGGACTAGTTAGATACCCTATATTCCAGAGGGTGTATCTACAAATGTAAGTTGACCCAGAAGCTGAAATTGTTTCCAAAAATACTTTAATAATTTATGTGAATTCCCTCTGGCTTTCAGGGTCTGAAAAGTTACAAAAAGCATTTCATAGCGAAAATTCAGCGATGACTAAATTTAGGATGATTCCAGAACCCTATCTTACATAGGTTGTATCTCCGAAAGTATAATTCTTCAGGAGATGAAGTTTTAACCCAATGTACCTTGATCTGTCTACTAAATATCCTCAAAGGGGTTCCTTCTGAAACATTGTAGAAAACAAATTATAGAGAAAATTACAAGATGTCTTAGATGTAGCAGTGAAACCCCAAGACCTTGAGCTCTGATACCAAATGTTAAGAACCAAATATCAAGATAGCATAGAAAAACCTCAGAATAAGTACTCAACGCCTTGAAAAAGAAATAATTTCAGATAATAATCCTCTTCAAGGGGGAAACCTCCTTAGACACCACATAAATTTCCAAATACAAGATGATTCCAAATGAAAATGTATCATTGGTATATATAGGATACTAGGAGGTACAATTACAACTAATGGACCCAAGCCGACATAAATAAAATAACATTACTAATGTAATATGCCCCAATTAAGGGGTAATGTGCCACTATTTAGGCCTTAACAATTGATGTTTTCTACAACTTTGTTCAATCTCAGATTTTAACACTTGTATGATTTCTTTGTACTTGAGTAACCAACAAGTACTCCTTTGTCCACACGAGAGTAAAACTTTCCCATTCTTCCATCTTCTCTTTTGATGTAGCATTTGCTTCCAAATACTTTGAAGTGATTCACATTTGTTGGTCTTCCTTTCCATAGCTCGTAGGGAGTTTTGTCATTGTTGTTTTTTAGCATTACTATGTTTTGAATGTGAACTGTTGTATGCACTTCATGTGTCCAAAAAATATCTGTCAATTTGGAATCCATTAGCATTGTTCGAGCCATTTCTTGTGTAATTAACATCCATAATGTTCTTTTATATCTTAACCACTCTCTAAACCAATCTATGAATCCATGTTCTCGTCCACTATCATATATCTTTCCAAACCTTCTAAGTGTTCTTACAAGTCCATCTCTATCCATATTGTCTAAGACTTTACTACACAATTGTCCATAATGTTGACCCATTTATTACTATACTATCATGAAGTCTTCACTACTACAACTATCAAACTCTACTTCTGCTAACTCACTGCTCTGGATCTGTCTACTCAAACTCTGCAAGATACTCGAAGGATGGTTCTTTGGTATGTCACAACTATCGCATAGACTCCCCATTTCTAATATTCATGTTACCTGGGAGTCTCTAAGTCGGATGGCTCAGAGCAATTCCTGATCTGATGTGTATTCATCATCATATTCATTGGTAGATTCATCATCTCTCTGAGCTCTGATTTCTTTCTTTCTGTCCGTGGATTCATCTTTCACTACAATGCTTGAAAGTACAATCTCTTGAACATTTTTTTATTTGACATCTTTCTTTTTCTCTGTAGAATTTTTTTCATCTTGTTTTATTTCCAATATGTAACAACCGTGGTTAGATAGTTGCATAGGGTTTATTAAGTATAGTTAATTAAATAATCAATTGTCTTAATGTGTATTAGTTAAGTAATGATTAACTATTAATAATATTATTTATTTATTTATTGTTTAATAAATGTCGATTAATTAATTAAATGATTACTTAACACATTCAAAGATTTGGGTAATGAATTAAATGGTTGAATAACTTTAAATTATTTATAATAAGACTTTACATATGCGGGGGGGGAAGAAGCATGGGGTGGAAGGATAAGGTAATAAAGGAATCAGATAAGGTAATAAAGGAATCAGATAAGGTAATAAAGGAATGAGATAAGGTAATAATGGGGAGGATAAGGTAATTAATGGAGGATAGGGAGTCGGTGAATGGGGGGAGATATGACTGGGAAGAGTCCGACAGGAGAGGATTGTGAAAAATTGGGAGGAGAGGATTGGATTTTTGGGGGCTGTTGGATATTTTTTTGGTGGAGGGGGAGTTTGATTTTGGAGTTTTTGGTGAACCATTGCAGGGGGCACCAGGTTGCTAGGGGTTTTGGGCTTGGGGGCCAGGATTCCTTTCGGTAGCCGAACAGGCTTCTCCTAGATGGCTGGGTGGTTAGTCAGTTTTGGGTAGGGTTTTTTTAATGCATCAGGCTGGGCAAAGAAGCAAAGAGGACAACCAGATCAGCGGGAATCAACATCAGGTAGAGGTATTTTTGTTTATGAATTTGTTGGATTATGTGGATGATTATGTAATTTATTTTCATGTTGTGGATAAATTTAATTTCTGTTGAATATTAAATGCTTATATGATGATTAATGAATTATTTATGCGTTGAAATAAATTCTATGTTTAATTGTATGAAATTTTTTTAGGCTTAATTAATTTGGGTCTTTACACATGGTATCATAGCCCTGGTTCAAAATCTAGAGCCAAGGCCCTACCCACCTACTTAGAATCAACCCAGAAATAAACCAGAAAACCTTAGAAACCATTGTAAGATTGATGGAGGCATGTTCACCTTCAGACCTGTAAGAAGCCTCGCTTATAAAAGCTTCAAACCTGTAAGAAGACTCACCTGTACAGAGTGATATTTTTTTTATATAATGAACAATTTAAAAAAATAAAAGATAAACCTCAACACCATACACCGTAAACCTCAAATTTACTTTTGAAGTTTTCTTCCCATCACTTTTTACATAATAAGTTTTTTTTTCCAAAGATTCAAGTACCGTCGTGATTTATAAATTCTTTTATGCTATAAATTTTAATTGAAATTTGTAAATATCACAAGTGATTAGACTTGTAAAGATAAGATGAATATGTAGGTGTATGATAAATATAATACATAGACTTTTTAAACATAGCTAGAATCCCAACAAGCAAATAAATATCTAACATTTCAATACCAGAATTAACCAAAAGTGACCACTAGAACCCTTCTTGGATGGAACTACAACCACCTGTTGTAACTCCTCAGTGATTCCCCAGATTCTCTTGCTAGCCAATAGAGAACAGATTCAATAGTTCTTGCCTGCAATCATAAAAATTATGTGAAAGCAATCATAGAGACCTACAATGTGAAAATAGGCAAAAGGAATCAATTGAATGAGTGTTGGAGGATATTATGGTGAAGGTCCATTGCTTTTGCAGAGCAATCAGGGAGCTCATGCCAGATGCCAAACATACAGGAGTTGTTGTGTCCAGGGGCAGTTAGAAAATGGAATACCAAGGAGTGCCTACTTCTTGACCAGTGTAGCCTTTACAGTGGTTTACTAAATTTAGATTGCCAAGGTTCAAAAATTTTCCAAAAATGGAAATATCTTCATAAAAATTTAATGGCCCTAATGGAAAATGAAAATTTATGGGGTATAGTGAAAGGCACAGACGTATAATGTGGAGAGGTTAAACAATTGATTACGTGGAAAAAGTAGAGATGACACAAATCCAAATCTATTATTGGTTTTTTTTTGTTATTTTAGATTTAGAATACTGCAAATCACAAAAAAAATGGTCACTGAAATTACTATATCTAACCATATAAATAATTTAAAAATGAAAAAAAGTCATCTAAATAAATTGGGAAGGAGTTGAACCAATAGTTTGTTGTAAAAAGTAGAAAATGATCCCATTCTTTCAAATGGAAAGAGTCCGGGGGGATGCCTTGGCTATCGCAATGGTTGTATCTTGTTTTCCACACCTTTACATACCTTATCAAGTCGACTAAGCACTGAAGAAAATCCACAAGCTAAAAAAAGGGGGGGGGGGGCTAAATAAGAATAAAACCCCAAAAAAATAAAAATAAAGAAACATTGGGAGCCTTGGGCCCATTTTTCTTTCTTGCTAGCACCCGAGACCTGCATCAATAACACATGTTAGCATTCATAATCATTTACCATGAGCCACGCAACATCACAGGTTAAACGAAATTTTGGGCCCAAGGGAAAGCTCCAAGTTTCCGAGCTATCCTAACATTTGCACATACCAAATACAGCCACAGGATTAACAACAATACACAAGTCAAAATCAGAACCAAGGCCAATCCACGAAGGAGACCACGAGTCAGTATGCACTGTGCGTCCTGCAACACCACTCGTTGCACTGCTAGAAGGCCAGTCCCAGCAGATTCTCCTGGTCCTATCGGATCTTCTTCACCAGCGTAATAGGCAAGTAGTCCCAAAGAGACTGACCTGTAGCGATGAATTATTCGGTGAAAAGTGAGCCAAGGTTTAGTCCTCGAATCCTACCTGCCACGAATCACGATGAAATATTTCTGCAAATTTCCACGCCTGGCTGTATTGAACACTCGTACAAGATGCTCTCTCTATCTGAATGCCCGTGCACCAATGTTGCCAAATTTTTATTTAACAACAATACACAATCCCATTGACCAAGTGCCAAGCCACAAGATAAGATCATTGAATCTACTGCAAGAGAAGCACAAAGCCACGGTCGAGGAGCCACACGCTGCACACACATAAAAAAACAAAAAAATAGTATAAATAAAAAAATAAAAAAATAAAAAAAAAAATTAATGGAAGCCAGGACCAAACAAACCATCGCCCAAGCACCAGTGACCAACGTTAGAGACAATACACACAAGCCATCGCCCAAGCACCAGCGCTCAAAGCTGAGCATCGAGCCTGCTGAGAGGGAGAGAGCAGAGTGGAGAGGCTGCAGAGTTTGTGTAAGGTTTTAGGGGAAGAGAGCTCGAGAGAGAGTATGTGTAGGGTTGGGTTTAGGTCAGGAGGGCGTTGGAGGAACGAGGGTGGGGCACATGGGCTTCATGCATGCCCGCCCTTTGTTATTTAAAAACAAAATTGTTTGTTTTTAAATTATTTATTTAAATTTATATATGTTTTTATTTTTTGTTATTTTTTTAATTTTTTTTATTTAATTATTGATTATCGTGAATTAATTATATATATTATTTGTTTATTCTTAAATAATTAAAGTGATTAATTTGTTTATTTTTTATTTTTTTATCATTAAAAATAATAATTATAATAAATTAATATAATTATTATTATTAATAATAATAATATATTAATAAATAAAGTTATATATATATATATATATATATATATATATATATATATATATATATATATATATATATATATATATATATATATATATAATTGAAATGTTTTGGAGTCTATGGGTTTGGAACCCGAGTCTATGGGTTTAGAACCCACGACCACCCACCGCCTAAGCCTTAAGAAACAACCAAACACCAACGCGCCATGTATGTGCCTTGGAGAAAAATTAATTAAATTAATTGGAAGGATTAATTAAATTAGTGATTAATTAATTAATACTACTAATAATATTAATTTTCTAGATTAAATTGAAAGTGTTGATTAAGGCGATTGAAACTAAGGTTAAAGTTTAGTCTAGATTATTAGTTTTTAATAATTAATCAACATTAGGTTGGAAGTCACCTTAATTAGTTGTAAACGCAAAGTATAAGGACTTAGACCAAGATAAGCGGGAGGAGGCTTCATGCGCACTAGGCAGGTAAATTAGAGAAATTAGCGAGTGGGGTACAGTGCTAGCATAGCTACTGGGCAAGGGAATCAATAGTTTTCTTAGGTGAATACATCAATCTTAGATGCTTAACCCTAACCTAGACACCTCCCCTAAAGAGAGTAACGTCTGTTTATAGACAAGTAAAAAAAAACTTACGCCTAACCCTGTTTTCTAGTTAAGTTGTGCAGATGTGAAACATCCTTGAACTCACCCTGACAACTTTGGTTGATGCAGGTTAAATCATATAGGATGGTTAGGACTCGAGGGAATCAAGGTAGAGGAGCATCGTCGCAGGCACCGCCAACACCGCCACCATCGCCCAAACTAGCTCTCATAGTATGCTCTTTGGAGGCCATAAATGAGACTTTAAAGGGGTGACAACCAGCAGGGATCGAAGTGGAACTCCCACCATATGGAATAGGTAATCTAGAAGCATCGAGGGATTCAGGGGGAGGACCTCCACCCGAAGACATCACTAGAGAACTGTAGAAGATTAAACTTCTGGAGTTTGACCAGGGGTCGCGCCAGTGAACGCACAGAAGCATGGTTGGAAGGAATGACAAGGTGTTTTTCCTTAAGGGACTATGCATCCACTTCAAAGGTGAAGATAGGAATTTTTCAGTTAAGAGACAATGCCTTGAATTGGTGGGAAACCTGGAGAGGCAACTGCACCTTACCCAAGACACTGTATCTTGGGAACTTTTCGAGGAGAGGTTCCGAAGGAAATATCTGCTAGCTTACTATGAGGAACAATAGGTAGGGGCATTTCATGCTCTAGTACAGGGAAACATGACCGTAGAGGAATATGAGATTAGGTTTATGGAATTGGTCAGGTATGTTTCATATATGGATAATGACCAATGATAGGCATAACTCTTTGTCTATGGATTGAACCCTAAGATAAGGGCTATGGTGTGGATGCAGAAACCATCTTCAGTAGCGGAAGCTGTGGAAAATGCACGTTATGTGGAGGAACACATGAACTTAACTGGAGGTATGAGAATGACCTTTCTGCATCATCTTGGATTCGTAGGGAAGGCCCTTAGGACATTTCCCAGGGGAGGGGGCTCAAGGCCACCTCCATATGGTAACAGAGTCGCACCAAGGGCAGTAGCCATAGGGATTTCAATGGCAGCGAGTGCAGCATCTCGTTCATCACCAACGACACAGACAGGTCCATGGTCATCTCAGGGCACAGCTAGTAGGGGCAAGGGTTCTAGGGGAAGGAACTCATTTCATAGGTAGTCATAGAATAGTGCACAGGTTCAATATCGTGTTACCTATTGGGGATGTGGAGGACCCCATTACCAGCGTGACTGCCCAGAATTACAATCAGTATTTGTGCATAGAGAAGGAAAGGCCCCGATGGGAAGAGCAAGTAGCAGCCACCAGATTTACGTAGCGGTTAATAATCACCAGGCTGAACATCAATCCACAGTGGTGGAGTCATCAGGTACGCTAAATCATATCATTGTAAATATTTTATTTGATTATGGTGCTACAGATAGTTTCATTTCACCATCTGCATTAGAAAAGAGTGGGTTGGCATCCTACGAGCATGATGACTTTAAACAAGTTGAGATGGCTTTGGGGGAAAAACAAGCGGTAGGACCTAGTGTCGATAATTGTATGGTAGACCTAGGAGTGTGTACTACCAGGTTGAAGGTATACGTCACTGCTCTTGGGGTGTATGACTTAATCATTGGAATGGATTGGTTAGAATCTCATCGAGCTTTGGTAGATTGTTTCGCAAAAAGGGTTCTTTGTGTCGACGATGAAGGAAGACCAGTAGAGATCCAGGGTGTATGGATAAAGGTGTCATTACGATTTATATCAACTATGAAGGTTAATTGATGCTTGAGGCAAGGGTGTCGACTATATGTAGTGGAAGCGGTGAATGAAAGGAAGGGACTCTCATTAGATCAATACCCGGTATTTTCATAATTTGAGGATGTTTTTCCGATTGAGTTACCAGCGTTACCTCCTGAGAGGGAGCTTGATTTTACTATTGAGCTAAAACTTGGTGCAGAACCAATTTCCAAGACTCCGTATCGAATGACAACACTGGAACTTTGTGAATTACAAATGCAATTGAAAGAGTTAATGGACTTAGGGCTAATAAGGCCAAGTGTCTCACCTTGAGGTGCACTAGTAATTTTTGTAAAGAAGAAGGATGGATCCTTACGACTGTGTATAGACTATAGGGACTTGAACCATGCTACAGTGAAAAATAGGTACCCAATGTCGTGGATAGATGACCTCTTCGATCAGACGAAAGGATCAACGGTATTCTCAAAGATCGATTTGTGATCAGGGTATCATCAGTTAAGGATTAAGGAAGGTGATATCCCAAAAAATGCCTTTCGAACTCAATTTGGGAATTACGAGTTTGTCGTAGTACCTTTCATATTGACCAATGTGCCAACAGTATTCATGAGCCTCATGAATGGCGTATTCCAGAAGTACTTAGACTGTTTTGTAAAAGTCTTTCTAGATGACATCCTCATCTATTCCAAGAACGAAAGAGAACATGAGGAACACTTATGAGTGGTGTTGTCCTGCCTTAGAGAGAACAAATTGTATCAAAAGTTGTCGAAGTGTTCCTTCTTTCATAAAGAGATCCACTATTTAGCTCATATCATTTCTGGTGAAGGAATCTCTATGGACCCAGAAAAGGTAAAGGCCATTATGGAGTGGCCAGTGCCAAAAAATGCCCATGAGGTGAGAAGCTTCATAGGGCTAGCAGGTTATTATCGAAGATTTGTGGAAGGATTCTCAAAAATAGTGAAACCCATCACCACTTTGTAGTGCAAGGGGGTCAGGTATGAATGGACAGAAGAATGTGATAGTGCATTCATCGAGCTTAAGAGGTTATTAACTAGTGCGCCAATTCTACAAGTGTCGGATATGGAAAAGGACTTCACAGTCTGCACTGATGCCTCGAAGCAAGGGTTGGGGGCCGTGCTAATGTAGGATGGAGGAGTGATAGCTTATGCATCAAGGAAGTTGAAGAAACAAAAAGAGATTTATGCCACTAATGATTTAGAGTTAGCAGTTGTAATGCTAGCTCTGAAACTTTGGAGGCACTATCTTGTGGGGCGAAACTTTGAGCTCAAAACATACCATCACAAAGGGATCTGAATGCTAGGCAAAGGCGATGGAGTGAGTTTATGAGTGAGTATGATTTTGGTATTTCATACATCAAGGGAAAGGAAAATGTGGTTGTAGATGCCTTGAGTAGGAGACCATGTGTCTTCTCCTTGGTACCTTTAAAGGTCAATCTGAGGGAACATGTGTTGATGCAACTCCAAGGAGACAGTTGGTATTTAAAGGTTACTTCAAACCTCTAGAGTGAGAGGCAGTTAGATTCAAAATATGAAGGATATAGTTTGGAAGCTGACGGACTATTGAGATATCAGGGAAGGATGTACATCCCTAAAGATGGGGATATCCAAAGCATCATATTGAAGGAAGCCCATAGAGCACTTTATTGTGCACATCCAGGTGTGAAGAAGATGTATGCAGACATGAGGAAGCTCTTCTTTTGGGTAGGCATGAAGCGTGATGTAGTCCATTTTGTCGCCAAGTTCCTAAAGTGTCAACAAGTGAAAGCCAACCACCATCACCCGACAGGCCTCCTACAACCACATGATGTTCCTATGTCCAAGTGGGAATTCATCTCTATGGATTTTGTTGTGGGGTTACCGCTCACATCTCATAGACACAATTCCATTCTTGTGATAGTTCATAAGTTAACCAAGAGTGCTCATTTTATTCTGGTTAGATATGCTTACAATGTCATTGATGTGGGATGTGTGTTTGTAAGTGAGGTTATCCATTTGCATGGGATACCTAAGAAAATCATTTCAGATAGGGACTCCAGATTCACTTCTAGGTTTTGGACAAGTTTGCAGTCAGCATTGGGGACTCAATTGAACTTAAGCACAACTTATCATCCTAAAACAGATGGGAAAACTAAGAGAGTAAATCAAGTCATGGAAGACATTCTTAGGATGTATGTCATGGATAATCAAACCCAGTGGGAGAAGTACCTACCTTTGGTAGAGTTTGCCTACAATAACATTTTTCATAGCTCCATCGGAATGCCACCATATGAAGCTCTGTATGGAAGGCCATGCAAAACACCATTGAGTTGGGATAGATTAGAAGATCAAGTAACAGTTGGGGCAGAATTGATTCAGGAGATGGAGGAATAGGTGATTCAAATTAGGCCGAGACTAAAGGAAGCACAGGATAGGGAGAAAAGTTATGCGGATGCACACAGGACCGACCGAAGTTATGAAGTGGGAGACCAAGTTTTCATTCGTATCATGCCTAATAAGAGTACCATATAGTTCGGGAAGGGAACAAAGTTGTCACCTCGATTTATAGGACCATTAAGAATCCAAGAGAAAATTGGACCCATTGCTTATCGTCTCGTACTGCCACCCCACTTGCATAAAACTCATAATGTTTTTCATGTATCTATTTTATGTCATTATGTTGTTGATGAATCACATAAGATAAATTGAAAGGAATTGCAGGCATCAGATGCAGGAACTCTCACGGTAGAACCATTATGCATATTGGACCATAAAGTCTGACAACTCAAGAATCGTCTGGTAGACCAAGTTAAGGTCCAGTGGGACAAGTATAGTCCAGGATCTGCTACTTGGGAAGACGCTGAGACACTACGACGAGACTATCCCTCACTTTTTTTGACCACCTCGAGAATATGTTTCTCAAAGGTTGGGTGTATATAACACCAGCTTTTGACTTAGACAGCTAGGATTACTTGAGGCCTACATATTTTATTTTCTATTCATAGTGAAACTATTAAATGATACACTTAAACTTTTAAGATGTATGAACCTTTATGAATGTTTAAATATATTTGGATAATGATGGATATGATTCGATATATTGTGAGAATGTAAATTTTATGAATGTTTAAATGTTATTGATGATGATGGATATAATGCGATCTACTATGTGAATGTAAATTTTATGAATGTTTAAGTGTTATTGATGATGATGGATATGATGCGACATATTGTGTGAATGGGAATCCTATGAAGATTTAAATGCTATTTGAATGATGATGGGATATGATGCAATCTATTTGGTAAATGATAATTTTATGAATGGGTGTAGAAATTGAATTATGGAATATTATGAGATCTATTTCTAACTTGAAAACTTTGATGTTAATTTGTTGGTACACGGATATCGCATTGAAATGATGATTGTATACAATTACAAGATGATAATGCATAGAAATGTATGAGTTTGTGTTACAGACTAATCTGTAGGTTATGGGCTATGAAATAGCCAAGGGATAATGATGATGAAAGTGGATGTCATGACCACTAGACGAGAAACATTACGGTATGAATATTTATACGTGAAATTATATTGGTTTGGATGCATTGCTATGATATGTGGACCAGTGCAAGATTTCAAGTGATGAGACTGCCCAAAACCGAATAAACGATGACAAAACTCCCAGCAACATGGTGCCACTATATATTCCATTGTAGGGTGTGGACCCTAGTTATGATTAGGAGGGGTGGAGGCATTTCCCACCATGTATCCTCTGAAACCTG
>ML792048.1:103122-127580 GCA_009831015.1 Picea engelmannii
AAAACCGAATAAACGATGACAAAACTCCCAGCAACATGGTGCCACTATATATTCCATTGTAGGGTGTGGACCCTAGTTATGATTAGGAGGGGTGGAGGCATTTCCCACCATGTATCCTCTGAAACCTGAAGTCATGGGAGGACAGTGTTAGCTCACGCTCCCCTAGACATGTGATGATGACTGTCAGTTGCCTACTAGGGAAACTTGGTCGAGATAGTGACACTTATGCTTACGGGTTCTATTTGGAGTTAGGTCAATATAGTTGACTCTCCAAGATAGTCCAGCAGAGGAAGGATAGGAATGAATATGGAAGTAAGTTAGGGAGGAAGGATGAGTAGAAATAGTTGAGAAAGTATGGAGATTTGTCTTATGGTGGAATTTATTGTTTTTCCCTTCTAAAAATAAAATGTGTATATATGAATATTCATAATTACGTAACTAAACGACAGTTGTCTAAATAAAATTGTTGAAATAGATAATTGTAATTAAATGATTTCGCAACCATTTGATTGGTTTATTGTCTTTTATAAAAGAATAGTCTTGTTGATTGGATTGGATGCATACATAAATTACTATAAGGGTGATAGTTATTGATTATTAGTACATTCACGAGACTTGTATATACTAGCTACACATGCATTTCTTGTACATGTACACTAGTATGTATGAGTTTTCTTGGCTTACTTACTAATAATGTTGGTTAATTGTTATGAATGTGTGAACCATGTTTCTTTTCCTTTATATCATGAAATACATTAACTTCAGGATGAAGTTTCCTGAAGGGTGGGTGTATGTAACAATCGTGGTTAGATAGTTGCATAGGGTTTATTAAGTATAGTTAATTAAATAATTAACTATATTAATGTGTATTAGTTAAGTAATGATTAACTATTAATAATATTATTTATTTATTTATTGTTTAATAAATGTTGATTAATTAATTAAATGATTACTTAACACATTCAAAGATTTGGGTAATGAATTAAATGGATGAATAACTTTAAATTATTTATAACAAGACTTTATGTATGCAGGGGGAAATGAAGCATGGGGTGGAAGGATAAGGTAATAAAGGAATCAGATAAGGTAATAAAGGAATGGGATAAGGTAATAATGGGGAAGATAAGGTAATTAATGGAGGATAGGGAGTCGATGAATGGGGGGAGATATGGCTGGGAAGAGTCCGACGGGAGAGGATTATGAAAAATTGGGAGGAGAGGATTGGATTTTGGGGGGCTGTTGGATATTTTGCTGGTGGAGGGGGAGTTTTATTTTGGAGTTTTTGGTGAACCATTGTAGGGGGCACCAGGTTGCAGGGCGTTTTGGGCTCGGGGGCTAGGATTCCTTTCAGTATCCTGGAGCTAGGGAGCCGAATAGGCTGCTCCTAGTTGGTTGGGTGGTTAGTCAGTTTGGGTAGGGTTTGGTCAGTGCATCAGGCTGGGCAAAGAAGAAGAGAGGACAATGAGATCAGCAGGAATCAACATCAGGCAGAGGTATTTTTATTTATGAATTTGTTAGGTTATGTGGATGATTATGTAATTTATTTTCATGCTGTGGATAAATTTAATTTCTGTTGAATATTAAATGCTTATATGATGATTAATGAATTATTTATGCGTTGAAATAAATTCTATGTTTAATTGTATGAAATTTTTTTAGGCTTAATTAATTTAGGTCTTTACACAATATTGTAATATCTGGGACCTGGTCTTTGTTCACTTGTTCTTCGTGTTTTCTTATCCATACTCTCTTATATCTGATATCAGTGTTCTCTTTCATGGAATTATCAATCATGCTTCTACAATCACTAACTATGTGCCCATAGTTCTAGCATTTGTAACATTCAATCTTATGTGGAGCCACATAGGCATTTCTTGCTTGAACATTTCTTTTATAATCCCTGCAATCTACAACCTTATGTCCAAAATTAGTACAATAAAAACAATGACCATAAAAGAAATTTGCATACCTAGGAGTGAATGATATTCTTTGTGGTGTAGTCCTTATGAATATTTTCCTTGACTGATCATGATTATGATTGAAGCTTCTTTGTGGCTTGAACATGGATGGTCTTCTTGAAGATGTATCTTCAATAGTTTTCTTAAATTTTGGTTGACCATGATTCCTTCCTTTGAGTACTTCTACATAACTTTTTCTATTTTCTTCATTCTTATTTTCTAGAAATCTAGAGTGATTCTATTCATTCTCTATAACTGAAGTGGAGTTTTCTATCTCTTCAACGTTGTTGTTGATCTTGACGATTTTACTTCTCAATGTGACAACTTCTTCTTAAATATTCTCAACCTCTTCTTATTTCTTCATTATCTGAGACTTCATGACTTATTGTGTTCTTTTCTCTTCTTCAAGATGGATTTTTAATGTGATTATTTCTTCTTCAAGTCCTTTCTCTTCTTGACCAAGCTTTGCCTCAAGATGGTTTAGATCATTAGTTCTTTCCTTGAGATGATATGTCAATATATTCTTTCTCATTTTTGCTTCTTCCTTCTATGCTGCTATGTTGGCTTCCAAATACTTCTTCTGATATTCAATATTTTCTTCGGTCTTTCTAGCTTCTTCTAGCTGAGTTCTTAATTTCTCGATGAAATGTTGGGATTCTTCAAAAATGTGAACACTTTCCATTTGCTTCATCAATTCTTTCTTGAGTGACTTGTTTTCTTCTCTTTCTTTTCTTAGTTCATCTAAAGCACTGATCAATTCTTCTTCATAATTGTCTTCCTCTTCAATTAGTTTTTCTGTCTCATGGCATTCTATTTCAAGATGTCCACGTTTTTCACAATTAAAGAAAAACAACATACCTCTATTGATTATGTACTCTTCATATTCTGAATCTATTTGACATGGTGAACATATTTCTTCTTGATCAGTACCTACATATTCTTTGGAATTTTATGAATCGGCGATGGGTGAAGAATATATATCATGTAACTTATCCCAAATTTCTTTGGCTGATGAGCATTTACCAACCTTTTCTGTTACTGAATTAGGTAATCCTTCCCAGATGAAATCCATTTCTACTTTGTTATTCTTCTTCAATTCCTTCTTGGCTGCAGTCTTTTCCCTTTTTGAACTATCATATCCTGTAACGCCTGATAGCCAAATATAATACCCCTGTTCCTGTAAAAATGCTTTCGTCCTTCCACTCCAAATATCATACTTTAAACTATTCTGACCATTGAACAATGGTACTCCATTCTCGGAATAATCCATCATCTCCTTCCAATGGTTAAATTTTTTTATGAAGGAACCTTCTCTAATACCAATTGTTGGATTACTTAGAAAGCATCATCAAAATAGTTTATCCTCCCTTGAATTTAGGTCTTCTTTACTTCACCTTCCCTCTGAAATTCGCCTTAAATATCCTTTGGTTACCTCAGTCACTTGTAGATATTCAATATGCTCAAGTGTAATTAAATGAAAGACCCTTGCCTCTTATTTATACTTTTGTGTAGCTTCCTCAAGGGGTTACCTTCTAACCATCTTAAACCACTTTCCTTATTTTAGGGCTAACACACTTCTAACCACTTGTCCACTTAGTAATTTCTCCATTAACTTTATTATTTAAATAATTTCTTTTGTATCCACTTTAAATTATAGTACACTCATCACTTCACTTTATTATTTAAATAATTTCATCTTTTCAACCACTTTGAATAATTTGACCTTTTGGAGCTTCTACATGACTCACGAGGGTTCTCCAACTTCACATGGTCATAACTCTCTAACCTTGAGGAGTTATGTGACATTAAACATACCACCGGAAATGGCATGAAATGTACTATCCATGTAGAATAGTATTTCCTACAAATATATCAAAACTCATACCATTATCCATCAAACGAACTTGGGTCCATTACCCAAACCTTTGTGCTACCATAATTTTCTACCCGACTTTCTTCAAGGGTTGAAATAAATGACAACCAACCCAAATAATCAACAAAGGTCAATTCTTGAATCTTTTCCGTTAACTCCAAAATATGGCATTGTAGTTGTGCAATATTAGAATCTTCATTCAGTCTTATAACCCGCAAGCTTCCTGAATAGCCAACCATTGCTTCAATTTTCATCGCTTGTTCTAAGGCTTCCCTTAATGTAGTTATTCTTTCTTGGTTTAATGGTATAAACCATTCTCATTGGTGTTCTTCGTTGATGGAGTTTTCCAATTTCCCTATAACATCCTTAAATCTATGGTTATACTCCCAGAAAGACTCACCATATTTATGTTTGATCTCCCGCAACTCAGAAGGATCATGTTTTTATAACTATGGTAAGAAACATTCTTCTATGAACCATTGTTTGACTTGAGAAAGAGTTAAAATATGTCCTTGAGTATTCCCTAGTTCAATGGATTTCAATGAACTTAACTAGTTTGTTAGCATCCATATTTCCACGAGAACTCCTGATGGCCTCACAAAGAAACCAATGTTGTTTGACATCCTCATCCCCTTTACCCCAAAATTATGTGTATCGGGTGAGGGATTATGCATGTTGAGCTTCCATTGGAGAACTTGGGGATCCTATCAAAATGAATCCTAAAGTTCCTAGTTATGAAATAACTAAAATACTCATTACACTGCTATTAATACTATTGCTTAAACTTATTGGACTAGAAGGGTTAGATGCAAAACAAACTACAGAAATATTACTTGGAGATATTACCAAATTTGTAGATGTCCCTAGGGGATTAAGAAACTTGGGTTTGGATGCTTGGCCAACAGAACAAAGTTCTTTAATATGGGGGGTCACGTGATCTTGCAAGATTTCTTCTACTTCTTAGTGAAATTTTGTAACTTTAGACGTTATGAGATCTAATTCTCTCCTAAATCCTTCTGAGGTCTCAACTGAGCCACCTGCTTAAGAGGATACACCTATTCTCCCTACTTCATCTGTTTCACCTAATGTTATGGCTTCTTTTCTGCTTCCTTCAGACCCTTTACTACTCTCACCAAATATTTCCTTCAACCATTGGTTGGCCATCCTTCCACTTCTCCAAAACTCTTGAAACCTATATAATTCCTTCTCCCGACTACCATCACAGTCCATCTCATTCATGGATGATTTTAGGGGCTAAATTCGCTCATGGGCTAATTTTCCATGGTTTTTCCAAAAAAGAGTTTTGCTATTTTAAAAATGATCCGCCCAAATTCTATAGGATAAAATTATTTTACCTTAAAAATTGCCAAATTTTTATAAAAACTATATAGAATCCTTAGAAATTTGAATATTTTTACAAAAATACCGCCAAACATTTATAGTTGGCATATGAAGGATTAGTAAGATTCGCCAAGGTTTCTACATTTCAAAATAAATTTCCATCCTTAAAATCATCCCTGATCTCATTCTGCGATGGATCACATCTCTTCATAACCTTTCTCATATGAATCCACCACCTCTTTTCAACAATCACAACCCTCTTAAGAGCTTGTTAATTTCTTGCAATTTTCTCTCGTCAACCCCCCATCTCCTGAAACACCTTCTGTATTGGCTCATGACCCACCTACAAGGCACATGGGTTTACGCTTCTATCTCCACTAGAAAAGGTAACATCCCCTCTTCCATAATAACAATTTTAATCCAAAGGGGGATTTCACGCAACATTCTTTTTCAGACTCCTTTGAATAAAAATTATTCTTTTGAAAAAGATTGGTGGTCCTCAGCAGAAAATTAAATGATATATACTTCCAAGGTGGAATGTACCCAAAAATCCATAGCTCTAGAAATTGGATGATCTATTTGGTGAAGGGATGCTAAACGCTCAACAATCTAATTATATCTTCTCTTGACTTGATCTCAGAATTATTTTTCTTCTTGTAATTGGTCAATCCATTGAAATACCTCTTTCGAGAATTGAATCCAGAAGATCTCGGACTAGTCACTTGTTGGTTACGAGTAAAATACAAAGCTCTTCACAACCCTCCCACTTTTGTGTCAAAACTCAAATTCTTGTAGAATAAATTCGTTACACCTTCTTTCCCACCAATTCTCAATGTTAGACTTAAATATGTGATGCAATATCCTCTCAAAACTCACTTGAAAGCTTTAGGTCTCGATAATAGAACCATTTGTTGGTGCAAAATTGGAGACCAGGGTTCTCAGAGGTTACCAATAAAGGTATTAATGTAGTATTGTTGTAGTCTAGTAGTGATGGCATATTCAACCTTCTTCAAGGGAATGAGGTCTCACATGAAGTGAAACCTAGACTTGTGTGTGATTAAGTGAGTCAATGAGGATGCATCATCAGTTCTGACGCAACACACTCTAAATTCATAATTGAATGTGAAAATATTATGGCATTGGAAGTCTAAACCAATATATGTATCAACTAACTATGTTGTGCATCATGAAGGTAAATCCATACATAAGGAAACACTTGGAAATAAATATTGAATATCAAATACAATGTACAAGAGTAATTGCGCAAAACAAAAACTACAGAGTCACACAAATGATAACCAAAGAAAAATTTTAGGGACCAAAAGATCTCTTGCATTATAGTTTCTCATATTTCACATTCCCACGAGTACAAGGGTCAGAACATATCTTATGTAGTGCATTCCTTGTTCCCATATACAATTGTTCCCACAACTCATTAAGACAACTTATTGCACTAGACTCAATCAATAGCAATGGCGACAACTTGGTGACAAAGAAAGAACAACAATGATTCTAGCAACAACAATCTAAAAATGCATACTATGGCATTACATCAAAACAACTCATCATCTTGACAACTAGGAAATCCTTTCCCATTACATATTTCCCAATTTATATAATTTTCTTGGCCTCTTCTTGATTCTGTTGTTATGCTTTCTTGATTCCTCTTCCGTTACTTTCCTTCTTTTTATTTTCCTGCATTCACAGCTTCTGGACCTTTCTAATTACTCCTCTAGCTGGAGTATGATCTATATTCATTGCTAGCTTGTTGGTAGTTAACTTTCCACTTAACTGAGTTTTTCTTCATTTGTTCTAATCTTCTGCTATGCTATTGTGCTTTCCCGTAAAACTTTGACCTTTCCCCAAAATTATGACCTCTTCAGAAACGGAGGACCTAACAACACTCTTGGGTTCCACCTGAGTGGTTGTCATGATATAATGTTATGTATTTCAAAGTGTTCAACATGTGTTGTGACTATTAAAGCCTAGATTCATGTATTGGTTTGGATTTATAAAACGATGCATACATTCAAATTTGAAATTGTTTTCCTTGCTCCTGAATGTATTAGTTTTAAAGGTTGACGGGTTTGAACCCTAACCTTGTATTGATCCATACGAGCATGAACCTGGGTCAATTGTATCATATGTTGTCATACCCTTTTTGTTTGAAACTCAATTCGTTTGGAATTTTATATCCTAGCTGTGAATGGAGGGTTTCTTATGTATATTAGACAACTCTTCTCTTTGATTGGGATTGGGATCTTAAAAGGAATATTGGGCTTCACTTTCGATTTGAATTTATTTGAACTGAGTCTAAATATAATTTTTTTGAAAACATATGTTACAAACACGTAATTGCATCTACAGGTTTTAACTCTGGTCTTTTAGATTCGAACTCATGATGACATTTCATTCGAGCTATGTTTTCCCTCCATTTCTCCAATTAATTATGGTTTTTGGTTGGAATATTCTTTAGGTCTGACTTGGTTTGGTCAAGATATGTGTGCATGAAATGATGGTATATTTCATTCCATTTTGATTATTGGTTGGCAATGTTGATTGGTTGATTATTTTGGCACAAATTTTAATAGTTGAAGTAATTAAAGTGGGATATCATTATATTTTGAGACTCCTAATGTCCCTAAGTACCTCCTAATATCATATTGTAGCCTTACCCTAGTATTTTCAATGTTCATGAGTCCCCTATGTAACCTCATAATGATGGATGGGATGGAATACCTACCAATCCTACTTCTGGTGCCAATCAATGGCCCATTGACCCCCCTCTTCCTCTAGTTCATACTATTGTGACTAATGCATATTTTCTTCTCCTTCGACTCACCCAACACTAATAGTCCATACTTTTGGTACAAACACATCTGTTCATCCTCCTACTCCTCCAAAATATCACAAAACCACTCCTTGTGTCTCTCAAGTTGACAAAGGAAAGTGGCCAATTAAATCTACCAGCATGGTCGAGTCCTCTTCCTCTGATCACTTCAAGATTAAATTAGCAAGCATTGGTAATCGAAGTTTGAGTGATTTGCATCTAGAAGTAGCCTAGCTAGAAGAAACAAAGTCTTGGTATGAGGACTTCATTAGGAAAAGGGAATAATTTTTCAAAAAGAAATTTCCTGGGTTATTTTGATTTTGTTTATTATGACATTTGATTATGACATTATTTTGGATAGATGGTAGAACCATGATATTTATTTTTGAAACTTTAAAATATCATGTTAATTTATGGGAGATACAAGTAATACATGTCATGGTAATTTTGATGCATGTTTTCGGTATGCTATATGGCGTTGATTTTTATATTTGATGATATTGTGGAGTGACGAGGAAAAGCTATAATTGATTATTGAAGTACATGGTTCATAATAGAGGGGGACCCCACCTATTTAGTTAGTATATTATTTATTAATTATCCTTAACATAATTTACTTGTCCTATTTATTAACTAAAGTTGTTTAACTTAAATAACTAAAAGTAGTTCAACTACTTGGAGAACTACCTTTTAGAGAATAAAAGGAAGAACAAAAGGAAAAGGAAGTCATGAGGAATTAGAGAGAATTACTCCTGATAAGGTTTTCTCTTGTTTCATATTAAGATTTATGAATTTCATTCTCTCATTTTCTGAGTTCTGAGAGCTAAACCCTCTTGTTGATAGCATGATCATTCTAAAGGTTGAAAACAAGAAAGGACTAAGAGTCATAGACATTTGACATTCTTTAGAAGGTCATTCATTTTTATTGGAAGTCTGTTTAGTCTCATTAGGATTTATGATTTAATTTCCAGTTCTGATTAAGACTATTTTGTAGAGTCGAGACTTGATGAGCTTGTGGCTTGGTTGATCCAATACATTTCAATCTTGGTCATTTTCTTTCAGACACCAATTTTCTTTGTATGATTGTTAAAATTCCATCCTAAACTTCTAAGTCTGATTTTGGTCCTTACCCTCGTAGGGGTTTGAAAAGAGGCATTTGGTTGTAACTCATAAAAGTTATCATTAATAAAAATCTATTTTATTCTCAATTGAGACTTGTCTTACTAATTTTCAGATTGTATGTTTTATTTATTTTGTTCATTTTAAATTTATAAACGTTCACACATAAACATTTTGTTTTTATATTTTTAGAAAAATCATACAACTTGATAATAAAATCATTCCCAAGAACATATTTCTTGAGGGTTGATTGATAATTTTGCATAGGCTATAAACCTAGGGTAATATTCCTACCTATCTCATAGTAGGTTAGTGAGATTCGAAAATGATTGAGAGAGGACTTTCCATTCCTCGCATCAAAATATTCCTTTGGTTTTTGATCCCCTATTGCATGTGGATAACTACTCCAACCACATTTTTGGAGTACAAAAGGATGCCAAGGGGTAGAGGAGAAAAATCATCAATCTTTGGAGAATCATTATGCTGACAAATTATTGCTAAAGTTTGCAAGCAAGACTCCAAGAGAGAAATTGACAAAATATTGTCAAATAAAGACAAGGAAATTAACCATTTGAAGAATCATAGTCAAATCTTTCTTATGGAAGTAAAAAAATTAATAAGTAAGGATATATAAATATTGAAAGTAAACAAAAATATGTTCATGAATGCAAGTGAATCAAGAAAGTTTCCAGAAGTTGAAACTATATATAAAACAACCTCAATAGAAGGCATCATAACTAAAAATCAAAGTTTCATTACCGATGAATCTTTATCAATGAAACAACATCCATAAAATGAGTTGAAGGAACAACTCGATGATAAGTCAACATCTATATATGAAGTGATGATTGACGTTCCATTGATCATTGATAAATTAGTTTACACACCAGTAACTATGAAAATATCACATATTAGCATGTTGACTCAAGTAAACCATGAAAACATTAATAAGGATCATCTTATAAGACTACCATATTGACGCCCAAATCACAGAAGTTGTATCATTCTAAAACCAATGTACCCATATTTGAAGGTACCTAACAAGACTTAACTGCATACTTACATATCAAATCTTTTGAAGATATACGTGCCTCAAATTCAACAACAAAGAAGATCGAATCCAAAATATTATCATCAGAGAATTCCAAAAAAAATACACCTTGGACGGATTGATCCTTTTTCAATGCAATAATATTGTTCAAATCTTTGAATATCATATCATTATTGGGTGCATGCCTATTTTTAGGTAAGGTTTATTTTTGGAAGGTAAAACCCAATTTTTTAGAAGAACAACTGGCAGGAAAAGTAGCAGATGTGAGGGAAAGCCGCATGCAAAGGAGGAAAGCATGCAAGGTGCACATGAAGGAAAACCTAACCATGTTAGGGTTAGGTTTTTGGTAAGATATTGTAATGGCTAATAAGCTGGTAAAATAGTATAAATAAGAGACTAGAAGGTCTAGGTTGGATTTTGTTCGAAGTTGCTCCGGTTTTGAGTTGTTGAAAAGATACCAACATAAGTTATGATACATTTTTGTAAGATGTTGAGATGTATAAGAGTCAAGTAGGTTAGATATTGAGGGTTAGGTCACAGTCTGAGGAGCCTGGTGTTATCTAATCTGCCTCACAGAGGTTGTGGAACCTTTTTCATGATTGTATGATCATAGATATAGTGTGTGCAACACCATATTTTGCAGCAAACCTAATAAAAGAGCCTAAGAAGCTAGATCTTTGTGGACATATCCCAGGAGGGGGTGAACCATGGTAAAACCTGTGTTATGTGTGTTGTGTATTGTATATTTTCCTTATTTCAGTAGCTAGATTATGAATGGATGAATGAATGGTTATGTTAGATCTATTAGAATGCATGCATAGGCTTGAGATATGAATGAATCTTAGGAATAATAGAGAGAATAATTAGATCAAGTTCTGAATAAGATCAAGTAAATCCCATATCCCCACTCCTTACTAGACTACAAGCACTTGAGCTTTGAAGTCACCCATATAACTATATCGGGTGAGACTATGCAGTGCACTCTGTGTGTTGTGTTGCCTTCTAGTTTACGAGGAGGGATGATAGTTTTAGAGGGTTTTGTTGGAAACGTGTTCAGATATGAACTTGAGTCATCCCAATTAGATAGAGAGAGAGATTAATAACCAACAAATGGTTCTTTTTCCAGTTGGAACTGCATGGGATTGAGTGGACAGGATCCATAGAAGAAGCATGCAGAAAATGAAGTTATAAAAAGGAATTCTCAACCCATGGAATCCAATGAAGGCAGAGGTCAAAAGATGGTTGAAAACAAAGAAACTTGATTTTGCACAGAAGGATAATAGAAACCCTAAATAACACCATGCAAATATTTGGATAAATATGTGTTTAGAGACTTGCATCAGGTATTTTCTGTAATTTCTCACATGTGTTAAAGGAGTGGCTATTGAGGTTAAAATACAACCACCCTACAAATCGAATCAGACAGCTTGAGTGGAATGTTGTGGAGATCACTCACTTACAACAAGTTAATAATAAATTTATGCGTGTAATAGATTTCTGGCTATACAGTATTGTCACAGGATTTATCACTGAATTTGCAGTAGATACCGTGAAGTTAGACAATGCAACAGAGAAGGATTTTATAAAAGGACCTAGAGGTAGGTATATCAGATCGTTGTATATGTCAATCAAGATTTTATTGTATAACAATGGTGCGATGACTATGGAATCAGACATCTAAACTTCCCTGTGTGCATGGGGGAAGGAAGGAAGCCCTGACAAGAGGTGGAGAAATGGAGGAAGAAATGGATAAGGGAAATAAGAAGGAGACCATGGACCCGATCATGATGGAGGAATATCATATAAAGAAGATAATGGAAACAACTAGAAAGATTTGTAGTGGAGCACCTTAACAATATCAGATGAATAAGAATAAGAGAGCCATAGTTGATAGAGAGGGCTTGGAAAGTGATGAGGAAGAGGTAGAGGATATCCAGGATATGGTTCAGATTGAGGAAATCCTACATACAACATATGAAAGGAGGATAGGAGGTCCAAAGGCAGAACTCCAATTCAGATCAACATCAGTGTGGAACCCATAACACCATGTGTGACTAGTACACCAGAAAGAACGCCACCATTTAGACAACCAAATTTTAGTGGAAGAAAGACAACAGGAAATGCATATCAACAAGGAGAAGAAACTGGAGGAGCCAATTCAGAAAATAGCAGTCAAATATCTACATCGCATGGAGGTAGTAGTTCAACGCAATTCAAAATGCTTGGACACAATCCCACGATCAGGTTACCATAATTTCAGGGAGATACATCTGAGGACCCTGAAAATCATTTGTTCATATGGGAGAAGATCTAGGAAGAAAAGAAGATCACAGATGAGGATACAAAACTTTCTCATTTAACTATCATTCTAAGAGATTGCACACTGGATTGGTACATGAGCCTAGCTGTAAATAGTCCACCAGGACTAACACAGACTATTGCAGATGTCAAGAAACTAATGATAAATTAATTTCAGAAGCCTATCTCAGAACATCAGTACATGAATGAGATGATAGAATTCGGGAAGAAACGAGGTGATTATATTTGGGAGATTGATCGGAGCTTTAAGCATCTCAAAGGAAAGTTGAAGTATGTCATGACTGACATGAAACATAGACATATCTTTGTGAATTCACCACTAACACATTTGAAATACCCATTGAGACAACATAAGTTCCAAACTCAGGCAGAGGCTCAACAGATAGCCTTACAATTGGAAGATAACCAATATCAGAAGACAGATCGATCAATAGAGGAGTTGAAGGAGGATTTGAAGAATTTAACATTTTAGCTTAACCAGAATAAGGGAAAAGAGAAAAGAGAAGTTTTTTGGTGTACCACATGCAGGACATAAAGACACCATAAGAATGAATGTCCAAATTTTGTGCAGTACATGGAAACAAGAGAACCAAACCATTTTCCAATAGGAGGAACATGGTGCGAGATATGAAAGATGCATGGGCATGATCCATATCATTTTCCAATGATGCATAAGTATCAGACAGTACCCAAGAGTTTATATTGAAATTTTTGAAAATCAATGGGTCATGATGATAAATTGTGTAGGATGATGGATATGATGAGGGAAAGAGATTTAGATACCTATAGGGTGCAAGCAGAAGTGATGCCAGGGCAAGATGCACCTCAGTTAAACTAGGTACCACCTTCATATAACACTGTGCAACCATAATACAACAATGTGCAGCCATAATATAACCCCATGCAGTATAATCAGGTACCTCAGTATAATGCACCGCAAGGAGATCGAATTGGATATAGAGGTGTAGGATGAGGTAGAGGAGGATTTGGAAGAGGCATAGTTCTAGTAGTTTTCCATAACTTCCAACAGCCAGGACATTATGCAAGGGAATTTTCACTTCCACCATCAACATGTATGTACTGTCCCACAACAGACCATGATACAGAAGACTGTCTGACATTATTGGGGAAGATACAAAATAAGAGAAAGCAAAACTACCAAAATGTCCAGTAGATTTCTGTAGAAGCTAGGGATGATGGAAGAAACATCAACATAGTCATTCGAGGAGGATCTAAGACACGAGATGACATAGTAAGACAAGCCCCAATGCAACACCAATGGGTGAAGAAAAATATTGAACCACAGAAGGAATTTGATACATGAAAAGAAAAGGAGACATTCAAGGAATCCATATAGGAGTTTCTCAAGAAGAACACTGCGTCAACATCAGTTGTGCAACATACTCAGAATGTACTAATGTACAAGATGCCTTCATCAATGGACCACACCAGTGAAGCAAAACCTTTAGAGAAAGAAAGTACCATAAAGAATTTTCTACAATCCTGTGTTAAGATATTGAATGATCCATCATCTATTAATTTTTTGAAAAATATGTTAGAAATATGTAGCACAAAGGGAGCAGAGAAGTTAGAGTAGAAAACAATGAATCACCTCCATACAAGAAGGAGAACAAGCAAAGAATTCAGATTGAATTCCGACATTGGATATTTCAATATGGGGGATATTGTACTAGACTTAGGCTCCGAAGTAAATGTGTTACCCAAGAAGACATGACAGTGTATGGGAGAACCCACACTAGGCTATTCACCTGTCCAATTGAAATTATCTAATCAACACAGAGTTCTACCAATTGGAAGGATTAATGGTGCAACAATAGATTTTGATGGAGTGTGCACTAAGGAAAATTTTGAAGTAATAGAGATTGTAGATGGCACAACACCTTATCCAAGAATGCTTGTATTGGATTGGGCATTTGATAACCAAGCCATAATCAACTTGAAGAAAAGGAAAATTACATTTGAATCAAGTGAATATAGATTCATTACACCTTTAGACCCTTCAGAAGGAGAAAGCTTTGTAGAACCCACTTATTTAGATCTAGAGGAAATAAACCAGTTCTACAGAAATACCATGCAAGAAGAAGATTATGTTAATCAAACTTCAAATGGGGTACTCAACTAGAGAAGCATCACATAGAGTGCTTATGAGTCAGATATAGGTCTGGAGAATTGGAAAGGGAGATTACATGAATTTCCCACAAGAAGGTGAGCGAGAATAGACCATGCAGTAAGATGGGTTGGTATAGACATAAGAGAACCTCCTAGTTTTCATGGGGTAAATGACCTAGAGGAAGTTTTGACCAAATATGAAGAGGAATTATTAGAGAATCAAAGGCTCTTGGCCCTATATATTGCACTCAAGGAAATACCTACAATATGGTGGGGTGCACACAAAGAAACAATTCAATACTGGTACCAATGTAAGCAATTATTGTGCATTAGATTCAGTGCAGAACATGGGAGCAATGAAATGAAGAGGTATGATGGGCAAGGAACACCAGTAGAACACTTGGAGAAGTGAAAAACACAATGGAGAATGACACCACCATAGGAATGGCCTCATCATTTCATCCATAAATTGGAGGGAATTCTAGAGAACTGGTATGTAGACCAGGAGATGCGTAGAGGTACTATGGAATGGACAACCTTATAGTATAACTTTGTAGTAACTTTCTCATTTGAACATAGAACCCCAAAATTGATTCAATATTGAGGCAAGGAAAAGGTGTAATATTTATTGATGAACCAGAGGTTGAAATCATGACATAGTACTAATAACAGAACATACAGATAGTCAAAGAACTATTGTCATGCTATCATGTGGAAGAGGAAGCACCAGATGAAGATGACCCGTGCAATATTTAGATTACATAAATTGAAGGAGAAATCAAGGTGGAAGGTCCATATTTGGAGTTAGAAGTATTTTCTACACCTATCAAGGTGAAGAAAGTCAACATTGGAACAACTGCCAATCTTAAAATGGAAAGTATTGGAGACTATTGGGATGAAAAAATAGTAGAAAGAATAATAGAGTTACTGCGCGAATATAGTGACCTGTTCCCAATGACCTTTATAGAGACAAAAGGCATAGCAGGAAAGCTAGGAGAGATGAAAATGCCTCTCAAACCTGAGGCAAGACCTGTTAGGTAGAGACCTTACAAACTGAATCCAGTATATAAGCATAAATTAAAGGCATAAATCGAAAAAACGTTAGAATTTGGTATCATAGAACTAGTAGAGGAATATCAATGGATAAGTCCTATGGTAGTCCAAGAAAAGAAACAAGGGGGGATAAGGATTTGTGTATATTTGATAAAATTGAATGATGCTTGCTTACATGACCCTTTTATTACCCCTTTCATAGATGAGGTATTAGAGAATGTGGGAGGCCAAGAAGCATATTCATTTACAAATGGATTTTTAGGTTACCATCAGATCAAAATAGCTCCAGAGGATGGGTATAAGACTACGTTTTCTACAGAATGGGGATCCTACCAGTACACAGTCATGCCATTTGGGATGAAGAATGCACCAACCATATTTTCAAGAGTAGTCATAGTTTCTTTTAAGGAATTAATACATAAATTTTTAGAAGTATATCTGGATGAGTAGGCTGTATATAATCTGCTAAAAGATCATGTGGAAGTATTAAGGCTTATGTTGGAAAGATGCAGGTAATGTCAGATATCATCGAATATCAAGAAGTGCATTTTTGGGACATCTTTTGGAATACTATTGGGAAATATATTCTATAAAAAAGGTTTACTAGTGGATCCTACTAATATTGCAATCATTTTCAACTTACCACAACCAAAATTAATGCACCAGTTGAGAGAAACACTAGGACATACAAGCTATTACAGGAAATTTATAAAAGGGTATGCGTAGATTACTATGCCAATGGAAAAATTGTTAAACAAGGATATAGTATTTCAGTGGAATGAGGACTATCAACAAGGTATGGACACCTTAAAATAAAATATGGTCACAACACCTGTCCTAGTGTTCCAGGATTGGGAAAAAACATTTCATGTGCTTGTAGATGCATCAACCATTTCACTTGGATGAATTCTGGCAAAGCTAGGAGAAAGGGATTTAGACCATCCTATAGTCTTTGAAAGAAGAAAATTGTCAGAATCAAAGAATAATTACAACACCACAGAAGGAGAAGGCCTAACTATGGTATATACACTTCAGAAGTTCAGAAACTACTTATTGGGTAAGCGCTTTAATATTTTCACAGATCATTCTGCCCTAAAATATTTAGTCAACAAGCCAGTGTTGGGGGGCAGGATCTGTAGATGGTTGTTTTTATTCCAAGAATTCGATTTTGAAGTGATAATTAAACTAGGGAAGATGAATGCAGGAACTAATCACTTGTCAAGGGTCACTAATGGAGAGGAAACTACCAACATGGAAGATAACTTCCCTGATGCGCAGTTGTTTTCAGTACAAGTAGGTGATGATTACTTTTTTTATATAATTAAATACTTAAGTACAAGGATTGTGCCACAAGAATGTATCACTGCACAAAATAAAAACCTAGTATTCTGAGTTTTATATTATCAAATGATTGCATGACACTTATAGAAAATGGGTGCAAACAACATTTTGAGAAGGTGTGTACTAGAGCATGCAAGGCCTATAAGTTTGAAAAAATCTCATGAAGGAATAGATGGAGGATATCATGTAGGAAAAGATATCGCGCAGAAATTATTGTGCGTGGGATTATGGTGGCCAAAAATTCATAGAGATGACAAGGAATATTTCTATACCTGTGATGTCTGTCAGAGGGTGGGAAAACCCAACAGAAGGGATGAGATTCCCCTGAGACCACAAGTAACTTTGTAGGTATTTGAAAAATGGTAAATAGACTTTGTTGGACCAATCGATCCACCATCGAGAAGGTCAAAAGATAGATATATCATTACTATGATAGAATACTTAACAAGATGGGCAGAAGCAACATTAGTCAAAGACTGTAGTGTAGAGACAACAACATGCTTCTTGTTTGAGAAAGTGATCACCATATTTGGATGTCCAATAATTTTGGTGAGTGACCAAGGTACTCACTTTATCAACAATATTATTAGGGCCATGACTGAGGAGTTTTAATTCTATCACCATAATAGTACATCGTACTATCCTTGGGATAATGGAATAGTAGAATCCTTCAATAAGATCTTGGAGAATGCTTTGACAAAGATTTGCAATGTCAATAGGGATGATTGGGACTTGAAAATACCAGTAGTACTATGGGAATACAATAATACATGTAAGACAGGACAAACACCATTCATATTGGTGTATGGTCAGGAAGCAGTGGTGCCATTAGAATTTATGGTACCCAGTCTACGCATAGCATTAATTACCAACATGAAAGAAAGAGGCACATTAAAGGAGAGGTTAAACCAAATAATTAAGATGTAAGAGGATAATATTATGGAAGGATTTCACCAAGAATTACAAAAAGAAAGAGACAAATCCTAGCATGACATACATATCAAGAGGAAGAGTTTCAAGTAAGGATACCTAGTCTTACTCTAGGACAATCAACCTCCTAACACTTAAAATTTACAGTGCAGTAAGAAACCATGTACATAATGTACTATAGTAGGACAGAAAAATGATAAAAAGAAAATAAAAAGGAGCAAAAGATGGAAAAAGTAATACAAAAATAGAAAATAAAGAAAATGCAAAAACAATGGAAAACGTTGTGCGCGGTAATTACCGTGACAAACATCAGAAGACAACGCGTAGTAAAAATTGAAGTTGATGCAAATGCACGCATAAAGTGAAACATGAAAATGATTGGGTATATAAAAGGTGAAAAGAACACAATAATTCAACACTTAGCAATTTTTGAGCCCAAAGTGAGAAAAATAATACATGCCCTATTTATCAGTTTATGAAAGAGAAAGCAATTTTACGACTTGGAGAATATGATGACTCCATTGAAGTTCGACGTGCCAGGACAATATTTCCAGATTACTCGACAGGGCCAAAGGTGCAAGGAGAGAATGTACCAACCGAAGAATGTGGTCGATCTGAAGGATGTTACCACCTCGAAACCATAATCTATTATCCCAATTCAGGTCGAGGAAGAGATTCCCACAGCGCGACAATAAGAGATTCTGGGGCCCAGAACGGTGCTTCGAACCCTAACCCTGAGACATCTGCAAAACCCAATGAAATGATGGGATTTTGAAAGTCCTAGGAACAAGAGGAAGTGTTGGTCGAAGACATCATCAATCGACCATAGTACAACAGGGAGGAAGAAGATGCAGACATTGTAGAGGCAGACACATCTGTTGTGGGATAGAAAATAAAAACACCAGAATCCATGGAGATTACCCTCCCTTTTCTCCCAGATGCAGTCATCACTATCGATGACATTCTTGGGAAGGTACCTAAGTTGAGGTACGCTGACCATGACATGCACGATGCGGAAAAGTTTCCATAGTTGGACGAGGAAAATTACTTCATAAACACATGGGAAATTGGACTCCTTGACAAAAATATACTAGAGCCTGCGCAATGGATCAATGGGCTCTACAATTTGGGCATTATGAATCTGCTAGACATATTGCCACATTTTGGGCATGGTAAGAATGTCGGCCTATGTGTAAAACAATTAGTCACCCACATCCATGGAGGAATATTATGGATGGAGAGACCAGTGCAGATTGATGTGGAATTGATTACCAAACTCACATGACTTCCCATAGTCAGTGCGCAGCCTAAAGAACACTTAGAGAACAAGGCACGCAAGAAATAATTGGAAGAACATGTTAAAGCATATTTCGACACTACTCGGGGAAACATAGGCTTTTTTATCAAACAAATTAATGACAATGCGACAAGCCTCGCCATCAAACTGTTGGCATGTAAATTGTTGAGGAAATGTCACAGAGAGGAAGCGCCAATAGGAATTATTGTAGTGGCAACGCAGTACGCTAAGGGAGTTATGTTCAGGTGGGAATTGTACCTTCTGAAGCAGTTTCTAATAGACTGTCATGATGCACAGGATAATGGAACCGAGTTCCATAATGGGAAAGTGTTATGCAACCAGATATGAATCCATCTGGTAGGCCAAGGATAATAAGATGCAGCAAGCCAATAATGCATTATTCACCATGTTGTTAGAAGACATATAAAAGAAGACAATGAATGTGTGGCTCATACTGATGGAGGTAGCACAGGAGACAGAGGGGATAGCCAAATCCAAGGCATCATGGAATCATGTATGGATCCAAGATGCAATGGATCCTAAGAAGGAGTGGTTGAATATATAGTACTGCATCATTGTTATAACCCTAAATTGCACCATTCATGCTTACCTGGTGTCAGGCCAACTCATTGCCCTTCATTGCCAAAGCCATGCTGAACAGACTCTTCAAAAACCTCTCAAATCAAGTAACCCACACCCTAACCCACTGTTGGGCGCGTTGGAACGCTGGCAGGCCTTCTGTAGCACGCGTTGGAACGCGGGCTAGCCCACTACAACCAGCGTTTACCTAACAAAGCAAAAAATCAGGAAAGTTTTCGCCGGGACGAAAAGCTTTGGGTCAGTTAACTGGAACTCCCAGCCATGCATGGCCGAGAGTTCATCTAAAACCCTAGCTCCTTCTAGCCTATAAAAGAAGGGGTAGGGGTACTATTCAAAGAAGGAAAAATCATAGAAAAGAAACTCTGCCCAATTGCCAAATCCATTTTGTCCCAACCCTTTAGCCTTTCCTCAAGCTTTAGGAGAATTCAAGCAAAGCAGTTGGAGGACAAAGAAGAGGAGGAGCCCAGGATCAGGATCGAGGAACGGTGGCCGGTTTCTATAATCATTGTAATTTGATTCATGTTGAGATTAATAAAAAGATACTTTTCCCGTCCCGAACACATGAGCCTTGTATGTTTTATTTGATTTGTGTTTAATCTCTAATCCTCTAGTAGAAAAATAGCATGCATGTGTAGTTTTGTCTTGATTGCAGGATCACTTTTTGGAAGGAGAAGTAGAAGCAAGGAGATAAAGCTCAACGGAGGATCTACACCAATCGTCGATAAAAAGGTTAGTTGATTCTTCCCATGTGTGCATGTGAAAAAGGGTTTTAGATTCGGGGTAGAAGGTTAAAAGTAGCTTATGAAGGGTCATGATCTGTATGCAAGTTTAAGCCCTAGCTTGTTAGTCCGTAGGGTAAAATACCCCACAACAGAATTGGCGACTCCACTGGGGAGATTTTACTCTTAGGGTTTCCAGATTTCATTAGAGGTTCTTGGGTAGTTCAAAGAAGTTCATTTTTTGTTTCTTTGTTTATTTTTTTTTTCTGTTAGGTCAAAAGCTAGCAGGAAACCTGGTTATCAATACCAGTCTTCCTTGACTGATGCTTGACATTTATTCTCGGGACACACAGAGGTACACGTGGCCTACATAAGGCCTGCACGCGTGTGACCCGCACCCTAACCTTCTACAGCCCGCGTTTGAACGCTTGTTGTAGTGGTTTCAGTAGTGTGTAGAGCCCAGGAAGCTTAAGAGGTAGTCCCCTCTTCGCTGTCAGAAGTTTTACCTTCTCAGGGGGCTTTCTGGATCCTGTCTGGGTCTTGTTGGTTTATTGTCTTGATTCTTCAGTCTGCCTTTTTGTATTGGTCATTCTTTGCATTTGTTTTCTTTTTTGCAAAATTTTCCTTTTCTATTAAAGTTATAACATCCAAGCCTTTTAGAGACCCTGGTTGTCAATACCAGAGGCCTTTTTCAGGTCTAGACTACCTGTGTGTTGTTTATCTTGGCTTTTATACAGACCCACAGCCTGCTTAAGTCTAGCCCGCGGGTACCCGCGCGCTGTTATAGTTCAGCACGCGTTTGCACGCGTGTTGTCTTGGTGACAGTCACGGGTTAGATTAGTATCTTTTCAGCTTGGGTGGGGCAGTCATCCCCTCCTGTGGTGAGAAGAGCTCCTCTCAGGGGCTGAGAGTCTGGAGCTGCACAGTCAGCAGGTTAGAGCATCTTATCCTTAGCATGTGTTTGTTAATTGATGTTTTGATAGAAAAGACAAAAGAGAAAAAATATATGTTTTATGGTTTTTAGGCAAGTGTTAGAATTGGTGTTGTTTTTATTGCTTTGTGGCATTTTTGTGCTTTGATTCTGTTTGCGATCTGCGCTTTAAGCCAGAGTTTTCTTTTTATTCTCTTGTTTTTGTCCTTGTCAACATTTTCCCATGTTGCGTTGTTTTGCAATAAAAAAAATAAAATAAAAACAATTTCTTGTTTCATTTTCTTCTTGGTTTGAAGATTGTGTTGTTGCATCAGTAGCTAGGAAAGAAATCTTTTTGCATAAGTTCTTGTAGTGCATTTCGGGTATAAGTAGCTCGCAGATCTGAGCAAAAGTTCTCCTTATTTACTACATGAAATCTTAGTAAATTTGAAAAAGAAAAGAAGTCTTTCATTGAAAAGTTGTTGGTTTTGCATTTTAGTAAAAGTTTTTGTTGTCACGCATTTTGTTCATTTTGCTTTGAGTCTTTTACACACCATCAGTTTCACTTTCGTATCTTGTGACTTAAAAAAGCCCATTAAAAGCAACGCTAATTAAAATCAATTAGACTCTTTTGTTTGTAGGGTGCATACACTAGCTAAGGACTAGGGCCTTGGAATAGGTTGGAGAGTAAAACTCTCCAAGGCCACTCAAACCAAACATTGGAGTCTGTCAATAGGGAGTGTAGAAGTCCAGTTATAGAAAGTTATCCGGGACCCCCCTCTAACACAGGGGCTAAACATGAGGTCGCATAAGGAAAGGCAGCGGAGATAACCCCTCCAAAGCTGGACCGAGCGTTGTGGAGAACACATATCGAGGATTTGTTAAGGGATTCCGTCGTTTGCATTTTCCACGGGGCTTCGTGGGTCTCGAATCCGTTCGAGGTCCTCAGTTGTCTTCCGGACCATTTGCTCTCGATACCCTTGATAGGTTTCAGGCTTGATACCCTGCTCATTGTGGTCTACCCGACTGCCGACTGTACCCGCCTGGTGACTGTTCACGTGCTGGCAAACTAGTTGCCAATCTTTTCGAGGGACATACACAGGTGACTGCGGGGGTATACAGTGGTACCTAGGACGAACATCGAACCAACGCTTTGCAGAGTATACCCGGAGGGTGCTTCCGTATTCGAGTTGCACTTGCACCGGTAAGTTTCTCTAGTGTTGGTTGTTGTAACTGTTCTTCCAACTAGTTTAGTGCTTGCTTGATTTATCTTCTAGGGGATTTCTTTTAGTGAGTGTTACTATTTGTTCATGTAGAATACCTTAGCATGTCGTGAATCTTCTCACATAGTGGAGGATTCAGAGCTCTGTTGGTCACGAAGGCTTCTGGGCCTGCCGCGGGTCATACTGGAGCCACCCCCGCCACCATTTAGGCGGAAGCTAGACCATCAAGGGTCTTTCGAAGCAACCGGGGCTTTTGAGCCCGAACAACCCCCCGAGGAATCTACCGCCAATATTGGATTGGTTGAAACCTCAAACACTGATACGGGGCCGGACATTATTGTGCCAATTCAATTTTACGAACACCTGTCAGTGCCTAACCCAGTTATGGAACCAAACTCTGTTACTTCCTCTGGGATTTCTTCCATCCCTATCATTGTTGCTAGCATAGGAGAAGCTTCTCCTAACTTGCCTTTGTCGGTGGTCCGGGCCACCACGGTCTCGGCCGCAACTACGTCACACAGTGGACTGACCCCATCTATCGCGGCGACCACACCTCTTTACACACCTAGTGCGACAGGCGCTTCATTTTCATACGGTATGGCTAGTTCAAGTACTAGTCCTCCACTCACTTCATCCACTTTCCAGACTTTGGGTCTGGGGGCAGGGAGCTCTAACGCTCCTCTGGAAGGTCAACTTGGGGGCATTCCTATCCCTTTCAATGCTTTTCCTTACACTGGAGGTCATATTCCTCCTTCGTCCCCTTCGCTCGGTGGATCGCATCAACAGTCCGTCGGGCAGCCTGCACACACAAGTCTTTTTGGAGCTGGGAGTCAAGGAACACCTGCGCAAACTCAGCCGGTAGGTTCATCACCGTTTGTTTGGAACGGGACGTTTGGTAATAACGCTTTCGCATCCGCTGCTTTCCCATCTGGGGGCACACCTGTTTTTGGACAGTTTACGCCGGCACAGTGTACTATTCCTGCGCTGGGGGCACATATACCAGGACCTTGTAACTCAACACAAGGATCCGTTCCATCCTCTGGAATGTCGTTCTGGGGTAATTCTTTCCACAGCCAATGGAACCCCGGATAGACTTCTATGCCTCTTCCATCAGGACCGGCATGGGGTAATTTGTCCCAAAGTCCGTCAAACACAATGAATGCCCAACATCCTATGTCCTTCATGGGGAATCAACAAATGATGTCTCCTCAAATGCACAACCCTTACACTGGTCAAGGCCACGGATTCTACCAAAACCCGGGCCAGCAGCCAAACTTTTCCTGGCAACCTGGTGCCAGTCAAACTCCAGGGCCCTTTTATCCTAGCTATCAGCAACAACCTAAACTACCATTCTTGGTGACGTTACACTTGTCAGATTTGACATGGTTGTTAAATGATCCTATCTGTCACGATCCGTGTTGGCCTCCTATGCCGATAAAGTTGCCTTCGAACATCCCAAAGTTTGAGGCCAAGCCTAACAAAGATCCAGGTGATCACGTGACTACTTTCCACTTATGGTGTTCATCTAACTCATTGAAAGATGACTCAGTCCAGTTGCGATTGTTTCAACGCACTCTTATTGGGAGTGCCGCGAAATGGTACATAGAGCTTGATCGTTCATGATATTCTTCTTTTGGCGAACTGGCGATGGCCTTCCTCAACCATTTCCAGTTACCTGTGAGATACGACGTCGGCACAGAATTGCTAGCTAATTTCGAGCAGACGACCGCGGACCATATCTCGGATCATATTCGAGAGTGGCGA